>CAXHUQ010000661.1:10000-15000 GCA_964020085.1 Micromussa lordhowensis | reverse complement strand
CAGTTTGGTCCTTGTGAATGTTTTTTAACAATGCAATTCATTGAAGGATTCAGTAGAATGCAAACACCTCTACTGTGTATAGATCCATGTGAAAAGAACATGTCACCTCCCCATTCACTTTGCCAAGTATTTTCATCGTTCGGTTCTGAATACATCTCTTGTAGAAAAAAAACATCGCAGTTTTGGTCTTTTAGAAAACAAAAAATACTTCTCCTTTTTACGCGATTTCTCAAACCTCTAACATTTAGAGAAATCACATTACATTTGCCTAGTGCGATCATGGTTTGACCTTGTAAAAAACACTATAGCAAAGGGAGTTATAAAGTAAGAAGTTATCATCGAGTCGTATATGTAAATTACGAAAAACATGGAAACAAAAACATAACACAGCAAACAGAAAATAGAATCACGGGACATATTTACAACGATATGAACTGTTTGCATGCTGCCCAGAAGAGTTATTTAAGCATTTCCTATCCTCGCTGATTTCTGATTGACTAGAATCGAATTTGCTGGTAAAATTACCGTAGCGACATAGGTGACTTACAAACAAAATTATAGATTGTTCAGGTCTTCTTCACAGTAAATTCTTGTGGGAGTACCACTTGGAGATGTTTTAACAAAAATCTTACCGTCTAAAGACCAAGCACTTTGAATTGTCCCCTCTCTCTTCATCTGATTAGCTTTCTTCATGATCTTTCTCCGGTATTGAGTTAAATTTTCATTATGAAAATTCGCGTCGATTGTGCAACATCAGCAACCGAGCAGGCGGAGAACAGATCTGAGATCTTTACGTTCTTCAGTTTGGTTCGCTTCCTATAAAGCTGGGCTTTCTTTTTATAGTTGATAAATTTAACTATAATGCTCTTCGGATGGTTTTTTCCGTTATATAATTTGTGCGAGATGTCAATTTCTTCTCTCGCAATAGGAACTAGTCGCTCGCCAAGCTTAATAACCATGTCATCAGTTGATGTATAAAGATTTTCAGGAATGCCATGTATTTCCAGCGAGTGTTTACGCGTGTACTGTTCAAGATCATCTTGCTGACCATACAGCTCCTTGAATT
Organism: Micromussa lordhowensis; assembly: GCA_964020085.1. NCBI lineage: Eukaryota > Metazoa > Cnidaria > Anthozoa > Scleractinia > Lobophylliidae > Micromussa > Micromussa lordhowensis. The sequence goes on along the minus strand of CAXHUQ010000661.1, from coordinate 13,934 downwards.
CGCGCTCCTGGGTGTAGACTTTTACTTTCAACGACTTCAACGACTTTTTTAATTCCTCATTTTCCTTGTGTTCCTTTTTTAAAGCTGTCTGCAACAAGCTTATTTCAATCGAGTGCTTCTTGAAGGAAGACTTCAGCTCCGTAATTTCAGCCGCCATTTGTTGGTTCTCAGTGCGCATTTCTAGGAGCGTTTGCTGAACTCCCTCAAGCAAAGTTTTAATCTCATGAAGGCTTGTCTCTTCCTCTTCCCTTGGCTCGAAAATGTCCTCAGCGTCGTCTGGACTCGTCTCGCAGGCCGCCATATTCTGCTTCTTGGCAGCGCTGTTTCCATCTTCGCTTGAACCCCTATCCCCTCTTTTGTGTTTACCACGCTGGACGAGCTTCTTTTCCTTGCCTGTCATAAAAAAACACTTTTTCTAGAAGGATGGTCGCGTTTTGGGTTGATTAACTGTCCTGAGTTGAATATGAGGACGGGAAAAACTGTAGCTCACAGAACACGTCCGACCTCTTCGGTGACGCGCATGCTCTCTCGCAGTAAAAGAATGATGTAAAACTTTGTTTGGGAGCATGGTGTCCTTCATCAGATTGGGTTTGCCAAAATATTAATAAACTCACAGACAAAAAATTCACCTTAACTTGCTTTGAGGGAGCTTGCAACATTTTTAGAAGAGCATGCAGTACTTGGTTGGCATATGCAAAATGTCTATAGTTAGGTCATTTCTCATTATCATAATTATTATAGTTAGAAATTTAAATTATTGTAATTATTTGTGCATATATATCTTCCTGGCCTCAAAAGGCATACAGGAGAGTTATCCCCTTTTATTTTAGCTATGATAAGCCTTGTGGAAAGCTAGCTCTAGGACAGAATTGTATCAAGATTATCTGTGACAAGTCAAATTCTGTAGCCACGTTTTTGCGAATCCAGACAGATATATACATCCTTTTATCCATTGTAACTTTTTCTTGTTGTAATTTAGGTGATGGCCACAGGTTTCTCTGTCTAGGACTGTAAAGTGCTTCCCTCGTTAAATAAAGTTATTTATCTATTTATTAATGTTGCAGTTCCCAGCGAGTAATGCTATATATACCCCAACTATCACAAGCAATAAATACGCTTTATATGGCGTAAAGGGGGGAACACTGATCAGCAATCGGCGTGACAGGCGAACTTCCATTTCATGACCAAATGCCAAACTTATCTCCCCAGTGGTTAATTCTGCACTGGATCGGACAAGTTGGCGAGGCCAAAAGCTTGCGCGTCCTAAAAGCCTACCTCTAAAACGGCACTACAAGCTGACCTCTGGTCAGCATCGTGCTAGAGTGTAGACAGTTTTAAAACCTTACTTATCTCCCCAGCACTACGAGCCGACTCCGCCGGCACGTGCTGGATCGGACAAGAAGAGGCATCAAGAGCGTTAAAAAGCGCTAAATTAGCGAAAACGAAGCTTGGGGAAGTCGCTGGAGGACTTAACCTATAGCGTGACTCGAGTGGTGAACCCCAGTTTATTATTTCTATCAATGAACAATAGCACAAACCTCCAAAGGGAGGGAAGGGTGGGAGTTACAATTTCGGGGGCTAACTAAAAGTTACAGCAGTGATAAAACAAGCGAATGATGCTAAAGTCCAAGCTTAAGCTCTTTTATAGGTAGACAAATGTCTAGGTTTAAACCAATAATAAATTGTATACCATGGAAAGTACAGGGTCCATGCAGCCTTGAACAATTAACAATAGTAATCTAGCGACTATGCGTAAATTGCATCACGCTCCATTAACTGCACTTTAACGTTTGTCATTAAAGCTTTATTAATGTTGCAGTTCCCAGCGAGTAATGTTATATATACCCCAACTATCACAAGCAATAAATACGCTTTATATGACGTAAAGGGAGGAACACCGCTCTGCAATCGGCGTGACAGGCGAACTTCCATTTCGTGACCAAATGCCAAACTTATCTCCCCAGTGGTTAATTCTGCACTGGATCGGACAAGTCGGCGAGGCCAAAAGCTTGCGCGTCCTAAAAGCCTACCTCTAAAACTGAACTACAAGCTGACCTCCGGTCAGCATCATGCTAGAGTGTAGACAGTTTTTAAAGCCTTACTTATCTCCCCAGCACTACGAGCCGACTCCGCCCGCGTGTGCTGGATCGGACAAGAAGAGGCATCAAGAGCGTTAAAAAGCGCTAAATTAGCGAAAACGAAGCTTGGGGAAGTTGCTGCAAGACTTAACCACCACTGATACCTGCGGAGCAGGTATCCCCCCAAGCAATAAAAGAGGTGACAAATTAAGAGTCGAGAATGCTGGTCATGCGTGGGGCAGCGGACATTAGGACATTTTTAGGTGTACAGATGTACGGTTGATAACAATCTGAAGACCACCTGCCCGAGACTTTAATTAGCCAGTCGGGGAGACCAGCAGCAGCCGCCGTAGAGCCAGCACCGATGCGAAAACTATGACCCTTGAGGGATTTAGAAGGGAGACCGGTGGAACGGGCAGCGTCCCTAAGAAGGTGTACGACTGCTGACCTAGTAAGGTATCGGCCAGACTGAAATGTGAATAAAGGCCCCAGAGGGCACGCCGCAAGAAAATATGAATGCATGGCAGACACTGCGCAGAGTGGTGAGGGTGAGCACGCAATTAAAAGCCAGTGACCCTCCCGGAAAACTTCGGTTTTAGAAGATTTAAGGATAATTGACATCTGCCGTGGGCTGGCCAGAGAGGGATGGAATAACACACAATCGGCTGATAGGTCAAATTGAGGGCGGAACTTAGATACCCCTTGGTATTTTAATTCACTGCAGCAAAGAAAACAAAAGAATGCTAGCGCGAAGGCAGCTCAAATCATAGAAAAATCCCACTCACCCAACCAGGCTAACAAAATGGGGCGTATGGCTAATAGAACCCTTGGGGTAACGGGCTGCCTTAGGGCACGGGTGTGACCTTGGTAGCGGAGAATGCCCCTAAGAACCTTTTTTAATAAAAGTTTACTCAGGTGGGGGTCGCCATACCCACACGAAATATGAAGATTGCATACCGCGGCTAAGTAGAGTTTTATGGTGCTATGTTTAACTTTTCTAGCCAGGTAGGAAGAAAAATATATTAAAGTGCCCTCTGAGGCTGGAAGAATATCCCCTTCGTTAGAGATGAGCCTGTTCATGAGACAAAATTGGATAAAGTGTTTCTCCCCAGAAGCGTACGTACGGTTAGTGGTCCATGCCAAGCCCCAGTTTGTGTACGTCGTAACTTCGTCTTTTAGAGGTTCATGAGCGAAGGCGGGATGGTGCAAGGGGTTCGCTCGGCTGTTGGAGCAGCTGCCCGGAAACAAGATACCTGAAAGCGTGAGAGAGCATCAGCAATCTCATTGGAGAGCCCCGGAACATGGCGGGCCCTGATAAAGAAATTGTGCTTCATGGATATAAGGACAAGAAACCGCAGGAGGTCCATAATACGGGGAGCTCTTGAGCGACCCAAGTTCAAGATGGCGACCACTGATTCGTTATCGCACCAGAACTGAATACGCTTCCCGGTAAAATAGGGAAACCAGATAGCACATGCTACAACTATGGGGAAGAGTTCCTGCCATTCTATGCTAATGCCTCGGTCTTTGTTAAGGTGCATATGGGGGAGCCACCTGCCCTGAAACCATTTCCCATTAAAATATCCCCCAAAACCGATAGTACCGGAAGCATCGGTATACAGATGCTTGTCCGGGGACGGGGTGACGGTAGTGTCAAGGAAAAAGGAGCGCCCATTCCACCCAGCAAGGAAGGCTTTCCACATATTAAGGTCCTTGAAAAATTCTTTGTTAAGGCGGATGTGGTGGAAACGGTTGTTTACGCCCCTGGTAAGGTCGATCATACGTTGCAGAAAAGTTCTCCCTGGGACGACTGCTTTGCAGGCGAACTGCAGGGTACCTATAAGTGACTGAAGCTC
>CAXHUQ010000661.1:0-5000 GCA_964020085.1 Micromussa lordhowensis | reverse complement strand
TTAACTGCGCTTTAACATTTGTCATTAAAGCTTTATTAAATCCATTTTGAAATCACTGGTTATCCTTGTAATGTGATTGGTTCTCAGCGGTGTGATTTATTCACGAATCACACTATCTTTTGCTCTAAATCGCATCTTTTTCTCAGCCAATGAGAATAAGGCAGTAAAACAAAACAACCAATCAGATTTTAAGGCTTTTTTAAACTCACCAATCACATTGCAGGAAAATGAAACACAAAAAAGGCATTGTTTGGCAAATTTAGCAACTTGGTTCAATAAATATTGGTCCTGACCAAAATCTTGTTCCTGTATTTAGGCTATTAAATTGTGAGATTTAAAAATGGATCTAATAAAGTGGTAATTGAACTTCGGGTCGTGCAATTTTGGTCTGAAATCATAGTTGTGATTTCAAATCGTGCTGACCGCTCGTGTATGATTTCAGACCAAATTGCACTCCACTCAGTTCAATTACCATTATCTATCAGCAGATTTAACAATTTAACAAACCTCTATTTAACAAATGATATTCTAGTTCCCGGCCAAAATTATAGTAAATGTATGGAATAGAACCTCGATATAACAAATTCCTCCATATAACAAACAGAATCCGGATGCCCCAACGTAATATATACCTCGATATAACGAATTACAATGCCAACATGCGACAGAAGGTAAACACTGAACATATCAACAGTCAACAAATCCTTTAATCCTTATATATTATGTCATATACATTGGCGCGATAGTATTTCAACATCAATTAACCTCTGCTTTACCTTTGTCTTTTATTAGTTCTCTTAACGTCTTCACTTTCGAAGGCTTCTTGTGATAAAATGAATATGTAGCCGGAATTTCAAGTCCAATGCCCTTGTTTCTCTGTTTACCAGTCACTTCCACTGAGATTTGTCCTCCGTGTTTTAAAAGCTAGTGAAATACCCGTGACAGTGTCAATGGCACATGGCCTACGACCTGCGGCATGCCTCCTTGATCTTGAACTTGTTTAACGGCAACAGCTTGGGTGTCGTGTGGGTTATCAGGCTCGTGCTGCGTAAAAATACACACATATGAGATCAATTCATTCAGTAATACTGTACTGTAACGCCAAATTCTCAAAGAACTAAGGGTTTTTTTTGTCGCCAATGTTCTGTTGTTAAACAGCTGAATCCCAGATATCCTTATACACATGGTAGCCTTGAATACAAGATCAAAAGGAATAAGTTGTTGCTGCCATTAATGTATCTTAAAAACCGTAAGATTAAATGAATCACTTTGCAGTAATGCTAGCGTTTTACAGTTCTAAACAATACAGTTACAATGCATGTTTAACTAATTAAGTAAAATTCCAGCATGTACACTTCGTTAAGTTAAATATTTCCAGCACCTACACTGCGTTAGGTTATTTTGTGATGTACACAGCCATGTGCTTTTACCATCCCTGTTGAATTCCTTTCTTGACGTTCTTGTCACTGAGTGCAGTAACCAATGTTCCTATGGCAAGCCTAGAGAGTGCATCACGAGAAAGCGGGGCAGCTTCCAGTTATACTGCTTCTACATCGCAGTCGACGAAGTCTAAGAAACAAGAGACAAAGAAGAGATGAGTTCTGACCTTGAAAGAGAAATATAAACTGGTCAAAGCAATTAAGAATGGAGAGAAACACACTATTGTGGCTAAACGTTTTGACCCGCCTTTGTCACGGTCTACTATCTCGACCATTATGAAGAAGAAGGACTACTTTGTTAGTGCATTTGAAGGAGGATTGTACAAAGACAAACGAAAGAAGATGAAATAGTCTACTTTTCCAGATCTGGACAAAGCACTCTCTGAATGGTTCCACAAGGTTCACGCCATGAATATCCCAGTTAGTGGACCACTCTTGCAAGAAAAAGCCCAGTATTTTGCACAACAGTTGGGGAATGAGAACTTCAAGGCAAGTAATGGTTTTCTAGATAAGTTCAAAGAAAGACATGGAATTACAGGCCAGGCTGTATGTGGTGAGGAGAAGAGCGTAGATCCTGGTATTGTTGAAACTTGGAGTGAGCGTCTCCCGGATATTTGCCAAGGCTACAGTAAGAAAGATTGCTTCAATGCCGATGAAACTGGATTTATGTGGAAAGCTACCCCGACTCAGACACTTAACGTGAGAGGAGAAAAATGCACTGGTGGTAAGAAAAGTAAAGATTGTGTGACAGTCCTTGTGGCCTGCAACCAGGACGGCACAGAGAAGCTACCCCTTTTGGTGATAGGAAAATATGCTAAACCCAGATGTTTTAAGCACATTAACATGAATTTGCTTCCTGTCACCTATGATTCTCAAACGAAAGCTTGGATGGACAGTACTCTATTTGAAAAATGGGTTCGTCAAATTGACAGACAAATGAGAGTAGCAAATCGCCATATTCTGTTATTTATAGATAACTGTTCTTAGTGTCGCTGGTCTGACGAATGTAAAGTTGATGTTCTTTCCTCCTAACTGCACAAGCAAGTTACAACCTGCAGACCAAGGCATAATCAGGAATGTTAAAGTCCATTATCGCAAGACAATGATCAGAAGGATGTTGCAGTGTTTAGGTGAAAATAAAACTGTTGAAGCAATCAACCTCAAAGATGCTGTTTTTATGATGGCCAAAGCCTGGGACGATGTAAGCATCACGATAATCAGTAACTGCTGGAATAAAGCAGGATTCCCAGATGACGTAGCAGAGCCCTCCCATGATCCGTTTGAGTCGGACGAGGAAGAAGAAACAGACGAATCTGACAGAGGCCTATTCTCTATTTTCCAATTGTCCATAATGCATTCTGTTTGCCCCCCAAATTTTGCATAAACTATTGTTGCAGAATGCTCTAGGGAATATGCAGACCTCCCAAGAGTATTTCACAACAATAGTTTATGCAAAATTTGGGGGGCAAACAGAGTGCATTATGGACAATTGGAAAATAGTCAATGGAGAAACATTACCCATCATTGTCCCACTCTTGCAGGGATATCATTGAGTGACTTAGGACTTAGGGTGTATCTTAAGATAACAGTGTTGACTGAATGTCAACCAACAGACCAAGAGGAGACACGGGAAGCAATGGAAGCAGTCCAGTCCGTGGATTCGGCCAACCATGAAAAAGAAGATGAAGATAATTTAGATGATGATGATATTTTTGTATTAGAGCCAGAGCCACCCTCTCCTATTGAAGCTACTGAAGCAGTGAGAGCGCTAAGAAATTTTGTTATTACATTTGACAAGTCAGGTGCGAAAGAGCATGAATTTCTGCGTTCTCTCGCGTCAATGGAGGACACATTTCTAAGGATGCAAGCCAGAAGACAGAGGCAATCCACATTGGACTAATAAAAAAAATTAATATAAACTGCTGCTGGTTTCTGGTTCTTGCATCTAACATTTTCTTCAAGTTTTGTTATACACAGAACGCAACTTGAGAAACTCAAGAAACTCAACTTCAGAAACTGAAGAAACTCTCGAATATCATTGTTATGTTATGTTTGGACTGTAAATGCTTTTAGCAAAGATACACACATTAAAGGCAAAAAATTTAAATCTTTGAAATCCAGAAATATTGGGTAGTGCAACATAACAGCACTAAAGCCAGTTTTCTTGTTTGAAGAAAATGGTCTGTTTTCAGTAACTCTATGTTGAAACATTTTTGAATCGCTGCTCTGAAAGTGTCATTCTTTTGTACCGTTAACAAAAGCTGATCGTTTGCTCAAAAGTGAAAGTAATTGACATTGTAAGTGACCATGCTTAATAAATGACTTGCATCTCAAAATGCGGCACTTCTGAGTGACGAAAAATGCATTGAATTGCGTGCGAGAAGTCACCAGTGTTCCAAATCAGTCATTAACTATGACCTCGATATAACAAATTTTTTGGTCCTTTCCCCTCAAATTCGTTATATCGAGGTTTTCGATATAACAAACCCTCGATTTAACGAACAAATTTGGCTGGTCCCCTCCGACCTCGTTAAATCAAGGTTCCACTGTACCAATTGTAAAGCCTTAGTTTGCTCTTTTTGGCTCTATATTCTCGAGACACTCACTTCATTCTCCCTTTGACAAATGCTAAATATCGGAGATATTTTTCATGTAGGAATCTTCATCACTATAATTATGAGGATTGTTTTCTTTTTGCCTTAGGTGTTCCGTTATTTTCACTCGCCCTTTCCTCCTGTATCCTTAGTTTTTGATGAATCATTCTGTTGCACATGTATTGCCAATCCTGGACAAATGTGTGTTCTTTTTTCTTTTGGAATGATGTTTAATGAACGCTCTTCACCAGTAGATACCATTTTCATTCTCACTTAATGGTTTTCAAGCTTCAGATTTTTTGGTTGTTTCTTAATCTACTCCGCGTTTCTTCCAATTCATACTACCTAAAATTAGTCCACAAATCCCACAGGATTTGTCCTCACACAACACTTTTCTTTGAGCAAGGAAAGATGATTTCAAAGAATCAAGTCCTGGGTCTTTCCCTTCGACATGGAAAACTACTCAAGTCACACCCTTGCTCAACAGTGCTCTTGTGAAGATACAGGAAACTACTGACCAATTTCCGTTCTACCTGTTTTGTCCAAGGTACTTGAAAGACGTGTGACAATAGCTCTCTCTGATCACTTTATCAACGTAACTTATCAACTTTATTTAAAGAATAGCTGTTAATACAGAACAAAAAGGACTGGTCCGCAAATAGCATTTGCTAATCTAGGCGAAACAGTCACACTAAAAGATTACAATGAAAATAATAAGTAATTACTAAATTTGCAAAGGAGACTTGCATAATTACTTGCACAGATTGTATCAACTTAAATCATTGTTAAATTGTTAACATAATTACAAGTTCAGTGACTCTTACAAAGTAAGTCAAGTTCTATTTATACGTTTTTAGAGCAGATGTAATTTGGGAAATATCAATAAAGTCATCATGCTTCTTAAGAGTATCAAGAAGGAAATAGTGGAGTTTCGTTTGGAATTGTTTTTTGGGGAGCTCTCTTCATC
>CAXHUQ010000660.1:0-23938 GCA_964020085.1 Micromussa lordhowensis | reverse complement strand
GTTATGACTCAAAAACATGCAGAACTTTGTGCTGAGAGAATGCCTTTTCCATCCTTGACAGTACCTCTGCGTCCTTTCAACTGAAAATTAAGGAGGCCATGTCAATTTAACACTTTCGTTGTAATTTTTTGACACTGCAACTGTATTCGCAACTGACGACGGATGTTGATTATCCGAAACATGTTTTGTAAACTTGGAAGTGCGTGTTTCTAACTAAAAGCTATTTTTGACATTGTAAACAGTATAAACCTTACTGATTGTCATCAGAGGGTAATTAGAATTTAGTGAATTGAAAATTAACCAACTCTTGAGACTTTGTTGAAAAACGTTTCACTTCTTTGTCATTTAATTTTAAAAGAGGATAGAGTAGTCCTCTCTACCCTCTGTGTATCCATGTCTGAAACCTACATGTATGAATAACTGCAGCCTAATATCACTATGCAACATTTTGCAGGGAACAGATTGTGAATGCGTGCAGCGTGCAGAGAGATTACTTTGAGATGGCTGTCAACAAAAGAGATAAGGCCCGGGAATGCTGCGACTTGGTTATCTTGGCAATGTATGTTTTCATTCCGCCGGGCCGCGGCGTCGAAGTTCGCACGCTAGAGATTCAAACCAACTGGCAACAATTTCATCCTGCGCAGGTCAAAGATAAGAATGTCCTCTTGGTGAAGGGATCAGAAGAGGTCACGCTTTACTTCCACAACTATAAGACTGCAAAGTTCTTTGGCCGCCAGGAGCTTACTCTGAAGGTAAGACAATGCAGCAGATATTTAGTACGAATATTCAGTTGTTTTTTGTTTCTTTTTCTCTCTCTCTCTGGGATAAACCAGTAGTTGTTTCATAGTCCCATATGCTGTGATTATTTTTCTAATGATATCACGATACTTCCTAAGATGTTGCACTTAAAGGGAAACTCATCCATACCATTTTCTTCTGACCATAGACAGATCATGAGCTGTGCAAAATACTCCTCGACTTTGTGAACAATCACCGTCCCCAATTGGTTGGCAAAGAAAGTGGCGACATCTTGCTTCTGGTAAGTAGTCTCAAGCTATAATGCAGTAACTTGCTGTCAATCCATTAGGTGTGATTAAAAGGGCAAATTCACCCCCGATTCTACTAGAAATCTAAACCCTAACCCTGCTATTGGAGCAACTGTGGCCAAGTTTCTGGGATTTATCTTCAAGAATCCTGAAGTCACCTCCAAAAACCACGCATTCACCCTCAAAATAAAAGTTGGGGACTTGTAATAAAGGCCAATCACCCTGCCAAATTTGATGCAGGAATGTTTTTTGGGTTGTGTTGGGGTACATTGCCTCGGAGTTTCATTTTCATTTTCAGTTGTGGGGTGGTTTAGTTCAAATTAGCATTCTCGGCAGTCTAGACGGGTGAATTTACCCGATTCTTCATTCCACAGGAATGAATCTTTCAAAATTCAGGGGTGAATGTCAGTATTTCTTAACCCCACTTGGGGGTGAATTGTCCTTACACTCATTCTCCTTGAGATGTACAAACAACAACATTCACCCTAACTTTGGTTCTATTTGCTTCATTGCAGAACAGAAATGGAGCAATGTTTAGCAGTTCCTCCTTTTCAAGCCACATTAAGAACCTTTTCCAGAAACTGACAGGGACTGTGGTATCCATCAACATGATTCGGAGTTCATTTGTGACCTGGGCTTATGGCAGAGAGTAAGTATTGAATAGTTGACTTCTTTATTTGTAGAAAGCCCAACATGAAGAAAGTGTACACTTTTGTTTAGGGTTAGGAGATTTTCATCACAACAAGCTTCAGAACTAGAGTTTATCGCTTATTGGCTGAAAGAAAAGAGAAAGTTTTCACGTGCATGTTTATATCATTATTAAGTAGTCGTATGCTTTGTCTTTTTCAATTTGCAATGAACTTGCATTACCCTAAGTGGCTCATGCAATCTCACCCTTTTGAAAAACTCACTCCTGCAGATTAACTTCAAATTGAACGAGAAAAACTGCGTAGCTCATACAAATGTAATAGACGGATAATTTCGTCACAACATTGTCAAAGTGAACTTAGCTACCATCAGTAAGAGGACAGATGCGTCAAAAACAAATGATGGAACAAACATTTCCTAGAAATGCAAGCTGCAACATCCACGCTTATTGCGGTGTGTTTTGTTTTTTCAATAGTGACGCTTCAGATGCCCTCAAAGCTTCGCTGGCTTCTGCTTTAGGTCATTCCAGGAAACAGGCTGAGAAAACATACGATAGACGAACAGCCAACGAAAGGAAAGAATGCGCTGTTCGCGTAGCAAGAGAATATGCCCAGGACGTTGTCTCTAATCCAGGCGTGATGGAAACCACAGCCACTGACACTTCTCATGTGCAGCCACCAGCTACTACCAACATAAAGCTGGCCCAATTTGTAGGACTGATTGAAGAAGACAGCACACTGAGAAGTCCCAAAATTTTGATTGGACAGGTCCATGCTTTCTTAGCAAATGGTAAGGCTTCTCTGCTGTGGTACAAAGCCTACAAGAACTATTTCAAACTTGAATTAGATGGAGAACAGTGGATCGAAGATGTCGCTTGTCTCGTACCCGTGGAAATGACACCTGTCAGGAATAAAGTGGGACTTTATCGTTTGAATAACAGCTTGCGATCTATTCACAAATCCCTCACAGATGACTAGCCACTAGACTCTGACATGTACTTTTAACTTTAAACTTCATCGCAGTTCAATAGAATTATCTTACCAGCTGACAGTTCCTCAAAACATTTTTTTGTCGAAATAGTAGTGAGAAGGAATTTTATTGGAAGACCGTTGATCAGGACTGAAATTCTCTCAACATTGACTGGTGAGTCCTCATGTTTTTAGTCTTTTGAAAACAATAATCGAAATGTCTGGAATGATGAGATGGAATTTTAGGGGCCCGGGCTCAATTTTGGCATTCAAATTACCTTTTCGAAATTCATCGGATCTGCATTGCTCTGGTGAAGTCAGCTGGTGGGAAAAATTGCATTGACGTGTTGTCTGAGGAAACTTGAATTAATGACTTGAATTAATGACTAGCCACGAGACTCTGACATGTACTTTTAACTTTAAACTTCATCGCAGTTCAATAGAATTATCTTACCAGCTGACAGTTCCTCACAACATTTTTTTGGTCTTGAAATTCACTGTCAACATAGTAGTGAGAAGGAATTTTATTGGAAGACCGTTGATCAGGACTGAAATTCTCTCAACATTGACTGGTGAGTCCTCATGTTTTGAAAACAATAATCGAAATGTCTGGAATGATGAGATGGAATTTTAGGGGCCCGGGCTCAATTTTGGCATTCAAATTACCTTTTCGAAATTCATCGGATCTGCATTGCTCTGGTGAAGTCAGCTGGTGGGAAAAATTGCATTGACGTGTTGTCTGAGGAAACTTGAATTAATGACTTGAATTAATGACTAGCCACGAGACTCTGACATGTACTTTTAACTTTAAACTTCATCGCAGTTCAATAGAATTATCTTACCAGCTGACAGTTCCTCACAACATTTTTTGGTCTTGAAATTCACTGTCGACATAGTAGTGAGAAGGAATTTTATTGGAAGACCGTTGATCAGGACTGAAATTCTCTCAACATTGACTGGTGAGTCCTCATGTTTTTAGTCTTTTGAAAACAATAATCGAAATGTCTGGAATGATGAGATGGAATTTTAGGGGCCCGGGCTCAATTTTGGCATTCAAATTACCTTTTCGAAATTCATCGGATCTGCATTGCTCTGGTGAAGTCAGCTGGTGGGAAAAATTGCATTGACGTGTTGTCTGAGGAAACTTGAATTGATGACTTGAATTAATGACTAGCCACGAGACTCTGACATGTACTTTTAACTTTAAACTTCATCGCAGTTCAATAGAATTATCTTACCAGCTGACAGTTCCTCACAACATTTTTTTGGTCTTGAAATTCACTGTCGACATAGTAGTGAGAAGGAATTTTATTGGAAGACCGTTGATCAGGACTGAAATTCTCTCAACATTGACTGGTGAGTCCTCATGTTTTTAGTCTTTTGAAAACAATAATCGAAATGTCTGGAATGATGAGATGGAATTTTAGGGGCCCGGGCTCAATTTTGGCATTCAAATTACCTTTTCGAAATTCATCGGATCTGCATTGCTATGGTGAAGTCAGCTGGTGGGAAAAATTGCATTGACGTGTTGTCTGAGGAAACTTGAATTAATGACTAGCCACGAGACTCTGACATGTACTTTTAACTTTAAACTTCATCGCAGTTCAATAGAATTATCTTACCAGCTGACAGTTCCTCACAACATTTTTTTGGTCTTGAAATTCACTGTCGACATAGTAGTGAGAAGGAATTTTATTGGAAGACCGTTGATCAGGACTGAAATTCTCTCAACATTGACTGGTGAGTCTGCATGTTTTTAGTCTTTTGAAAACAATAATCGAAATGTCTGGAATGATGAGATGGAATTTTAGGGGCCCGGGCTCAATTTTGGCATTCAAATTACCTTTTCGAAATTCATCGGATCTGCATTGCTCTGGTGAAGTCAGCTGGTGGGAAAAATTGCATTGACGTGTTGTCTGAGGAAACTTGAATTAATGACTTGAATTAATGACTAGCCACGAGACTCTGACATGTACTTTTAACTTTAAACTTCATCGCAGTTCAATAGAATTATCTTACCAGCTGACAGTTCCTCACAACATTTTTTTGGTCTTGAAATTCACTGTCGACATAGTAGTGAGAAGGAATTTTATTGGAAGACCGTTGATCAGGACTGAAATTCTCTCAACATTGACTGGTGAGTCTGCATGTTTTTAGTCTTTTGAAAACAATAATCGAAATGTCTGGAATGATGAGATGGAATTTTAGGGGCCCGGGCTCAATTTTGGCATTCAAATTACCTTTTCGAAATTCATCGGATCTGCATTGCTCTGGTGAAGTCAGCTGGTGGGAAAAATTGCATTGACGTGTTGTCTGAGGAAACTTGAATTAATGACTTGAATTAATGACTAGCCACGAGACTCTGACATGTACTTTTAACTTTAAACTTCATCGCAGTTCAATAGAATTATCTTACCAGCTGACAGTTCCTCACAACATTTTTTTGGTCTTGAAATTCACTGTCGACATAGTAGTGAGAAGGAATTTTATTGGAAGACCGTTGATCAGGACTGAAATTCTCTCAACATTGACTGGTGAGTCTGCATGTTTTTAGTCTTTTGAAAACAATAATCGAAATGTCTGGAATGATGAGATGGAATTTTAGGGGCCCGGGCTCAATTTTGGCATTCAAATTACCTTTTCGAATTCATCGGATCTGCATTGCTCTGGTGAAGTCAGCTGGTGGGAAGAATTGCATTGACGTATTAGAATAATTGTCACTCACATGTGCTATGAACTGGCTTTTTGTCTGAGAAGCCAGTCTGTTTTTAGCTGTGATTTCTTGATCATGAATGATGTCAAACTGCTTTTTCTGTCGATCAGGACTCAAATTCTCTGACAATTTTGGCATTAAATATATCTTTCGAATTCATCGGAAATTCAGCTCATTCCGCATGAAAACACTGAGAAGAGAGTTCAAAACATCCTTCGCGCAAGTGTTTTCACGGGTTTTTTCTCGTTCAATTTGGAATTAATTTGCACTTTCAGCTTTTCTGAAATTGATTCCAAATTGAACTCGAAACCGCGTGATTACCTGTGCAAATCAAGTTTGGTTAACTGGCAAATTCCCGTCGTATTTGAAGGTCGAAATACACGGCAGGAAAAATGGCAGTAATGTTATGGTGTAAATTTATCTTTATTCCCAGAATAGTCTGATCAGTTGTAGCAACAATATTATTGAGGGAATTTTATTGCGAGCTAATATTTTTCATTCATCTGAGCTTGACTCGTCGGACGAAGTCAGCCGGTAGGGAGCGTTCGGATTGCATGGTGGGAACTGAGGAACAACGTGTGAAGAGGTGAAAAGGAATTTGATCAACGCCGATGTTCTCCCAACGTCGACAATTTATGTTTTGAGTGGTGAAAGTCACTACATGTACTCCCAGAATAGTTTAATCAGTCGTAGGAATGATATCGTGAGAATAATACTCGTTACTGGTAGTCGGGGATAAGCCTTCGTTATGCAGGTTCTCAAGTCCGATTAAGTCGGCAATTCTCATAAGATGTGTGTTGCATTGTAATTGCATTGTATTATTTCATTCTTAGAATTTATTGACACAATAAACAGTTTAGTGACTTGATGAGATCTGTCTTGCATTCTATCATTTTGTCAGAGAATCTTGAAAAACTGAGATCTGTGCCAATCGATTTCAGTAGCAAGCCACAATTTAAGTTTGTGATAAAAAATCAGGAAGTTGGTAATTTCATTTTTCCAGGCCGGAAAAATTTCCAGGCAAATATTTCCGAGCGCTGCCTGGGAACGAGGTTGATAAGCAAAATGGCGGACGTGTTTCTTGTAGATCACGGAAGCTGGCTAGTTAGTATTTCAGTCGCCTGAAAGCGCTAAATGTCCCTTTTTGCTGTCCGAGGAAAATGTCTTGAGTCGCAGAGAAGTTCGTGAGGGCCGTCGATGGATAAGCTGGCCGCCATTTGACGACCTGCCTGATGCCAGCATCGCAGGATCGCATGATATAGCACAATCGGAAGGTAGATTTAATAGTCCTGTAATAATTTGCTTTCGATTTAAGCAATAGAGCACTTTTTCCGTCTTTATATAGCCTCATGTAAACACGAGGAGGGCTGGGAGAATTCGAGACAGTTATGCAAACCCGAGGCACATACAGTCGAGGGTTCGTAACAACAAAAACAACAATTTATTTACCCCATAAACTTACATACATGCAGATAAATTATTCAAATAGATAGAGATAAAATAATATAACGGGGTCTGGCTGCCTGAAATAACTGAAAACTTAAAAGGGGCAGGCAGGCAGCATTACAATTTGTTTAGGATAATTTAGGTCGGACGGACACACATACATCACAATAGAAAAATATGGAAGGTAAAGCACAATAGTAGCAATATAAAAACCATACATTATTCGTTATTATTGCAAAACCATACAGTCACCAAATTCACACCCCAAGCAATTGACTTTGGAGTCAAACGCCCCTCCCCTCTCCCCCCAACGGGGGGTGAACTACTGCCACGTACACCTGCCCAACATACATACGTTTGTTCTCGAGCCCGCCTAGTGAAAAAACACCCTCTCCACAACTATTCTCGACTTGCTGCCAATTTTCTTGCAAAACCATACAGTCACCAAATTCACACCCCAAGCAATTGACTTTGGAGTCAAACGCCCCTCCCCTCTCCCCCCAACGGGGGGTGAACTACTGCCACGTACACCTGCCCAACATACATACGTTTGTTCTCGAGCCCGCCTAGTGAAAAACACCCTCTCCACAACTATTCTCGACTTGCTGCCAATTTTCTTGCAAAACCATACAGTCACCAAATTCACACCCCAAGCAATTGACTTTGGAGTCAAACGCCCCTCCCCTCTCCCCCCAACGGGGGTGAACTACTGCCACGTACACCTGCCCAACATACATACGTTTGTTCTCGAGCCCGCCTAGTGAAAAAATTTTCTTGCAAACCATACAGTCACCATACAATCACCCTGCAAAATTTGATCCAGGAACGTCTTTTGGGGTCTGTTGGACTGGATTTACCTTGACTTTCATTTTTCATTTTCAGTTCAAGGCTGCCCAAACAGGCTGAATTAAGCCGATTCTGCATTCTACAGGTATGAACCTTTCATAGTTCAGCGGTGGAAGTCAGAGGAGGAAACTGTATTGTGAAACATGATTTTATTTTGGTGAGTTGACAAACTGGGGTAATTGTTTTGGCAGGGTAACAAGGCGAGGAAACTTGACAAGGCCACCTAGTTGATCTGGAAATCTGATCTAAGAGTTGGCCTGAACTTGGTTGTTTGTGGATGCATCCGGGTCAGGGAATCAGTTGTGGCGTCCACTGGAAAGCAACGTTTCAGCTTGAAAGCTGGCACTTCAAGTTGATAGCCATTTTGTTAGTCGAGCCACTCCAAATGACACTTTATAAGACTGATTTCTCACTTGAGGCTGTTATAGATGTCACCTGATGGAACAAATGAGAATATTTTTAAGTCCAGAGTTAAGAAATGTCTTAGTTTATCATTTATTTAAATATTTAGACATTTCAAATTCTCTGCAACAGTAATTAGTGGTATGTAAATTTTATAGTGTATAAAGCATGGCTATGAATATTATTGTCTTTAAAATCCCCCTGAAGAGTGAGAGATCACGGAACAGGCTTGTTGGGATGAAAGTGTAGTTTTTGATGAAGTCTTCAATTCATTATCTTATTATAATACATATATCTATATCTACCTGGAGTTTTGAAAATGGGGTCTGTTAATATGGTGCTATTAAGTTATTTTCGTCTGTAAACTTTATCAAACCAGCTTGACTTGATTAAGCCATTTCGATTTTTTGGATTTCAATTTCAATTTGACTTTGACTTTTCTCGACAGAGGTTGGGGTTGTATATCAGAAATATGCAAAACTGTCAGAATCAAACTAGTTTGTTATTAAGTTGAAGCCAAATTAAAATTTTAAGCCCAACAGGGTTTTATGTACTAATATCTCCAGGAGTGTGCCTAATTTTGGATATCTATTTGGAGTTCCTGTCCCGTAATCCAAGTGAAGGTGTTTGGGTGTGGTTTCTTTGTACTCTTATGCCTAGTATCAAGTGGCTTTGACTTGTGCTGAGTGGAGAACATGCTATATACTAGGTAGAGATAGCACAGTTTTCAGGCATTGACTATGATTTAAAGGCTGTCTAGTGTGCCATTATTGATGCAATTGCTTGCAAAGGGCTTTCCTGTGATATGATGACATGAGCCTAAATATTTCCACAGGTGGCCAAGAGATTCTAGTTTCATTTCCTGGTTATGCTATATAAAGTTTGGAGTGTATAACTTCAGGTAAGCACTGCTTAAGTTACTCTATAAGACACTTGGTCTTATAGAAATTATTGGTCTTGGAAAAATTCAGGCTCATGGTATCATATCACATGAAAGCCCTTTGCAATCAATTGCCTCAATATAATTATAATTATAATATTAATTATAAATTTTCATTCATTTATCTTGCTACCTTGATATATTTACTTTTATGTAAGTTATGCATATGTACGTATAGATATATTTTTTATGTTAGCTTTTATTTATTGTTGATGTGATGTCTGAAAGGATTTTATCAACTAAATAAATGTAGTTGTACAATAATAGCACACTAAACTGTCTTAATCATAGTCAAATCCTGACAACTGTGCTATCTCTCTGGTTTTTGAGGTCTTGTTTTGACAGAGTATGGCAAGGAAGCTTGACAAAGAAGGCCTCCTAGTGGTGATCTGGAAATCTAACCCAAGAGTTGGGAAGTTGATTCCGGAACTTGGTCTTCGTGGATGGATCCTGTTCTTGAGTTGTCAGGGAATCATTTGTGACATCCACCGGAAAGCGGTATCCCTTCCACAAGTCGGGAGTTTTTGCATGTATCAGCTCTAGAGTTACTAAGTTATCCAAGTAGTAATGGTACAATCAAATGAGTTTATTGTTTATTTAAATATTTAGACATTTCAAATTCTCTGCGGCAGTAATTACCGGTATGTCAATTGTATAGTGTACAAAGCATGGCTATGAATATTATTGTCTTTAAAATCCCCCTGAAGAGTGATAGATCACCTAACAGGCTTGTTGGGATGAAAGTGTAGTCTTCGATGAAGTCTTCAATTCATTATCTTATCATTCATTATCTTATTATATATGTTTCGAAAACCAGGTCCAACCATGTCCAACGGGCCCAGTAAAGCCCAGTGTCTTATGGAGTAACTCAGCAGTGCTTACTTCAAGTTCTACACTCCACACTTGATCTAGCATAAGCAGAAATTGACAATAGAATCTCTTGTCCTCCCTTCTGTGGAAAAATTCAGGCTGATGACATCATATCACATGAAAGCCCTTTGCAAGAAATTGCCTCAATAAATATTAATTATAAATTTTCATTCATTTATCTTGTTACCTTGATACAGCTACTTTTATTTAAGTTATGCATATGTACATATAGATATATTTTTTATGTTAGCTTTTATTTATAGTTGATGTGATGTCTGAAAGGATTTTATCAACTAAATAAATTTAGTTGTACAATAATGATAGTCAAATCCTGACAACTGTGATATCTCTCTGGTTTTGAGGTCTTGTTTTGACAGGGTGTGGTATGGAAGCTTGACAAAGAAGGTCTCCTACTGGTGATCTGGAAATGTAAACCAAGAGTTGGTAAGTTGATTCCGGAACTTGGTCTTTGTGGATGGATCCTGTTCTTGAGTTGTCAGGGAATCATTTGTGACCTCCACCGGAAAGCGGCATCCCTTCCGCAAGTCGGGACTTTTGGCATGTCTCAGCTCTAGAGTTACTGGGTTATCCAAGTAGTAATGGTACAATCAAATAAGTTTATTGTTTATTTAAATATTTAGACATTTCAAATTCTCTGCAACAGTAATTACCGGTATGTAAATTGTATAGTGTATAAAGCATGGCTATGAATATTATTGTCTCTAAAATCCCCCTGAAGAGTGAGAGATCACCTAACAGGCTTGTTGGGATGAAAGTGTAGTCTTTGATGAAGTCTTCAATTCATTATCTTATCATTCATTATCTTATTATATATGTTTCGAAAACCAGGTCCAACCATGTCCAACGGGCCCAGTAAAGCCCAGTGTCTTATGGAGTAACTCAGCAGTGCTTACTTCAAGTTCTACACTCCACACTTGATCTAGCATAAGCAGAAATTGACAATAGAATCTCTTGTCCTCCCTTCTGGGAAAAATTCAGGCTGATGACATCATATCACATGAAAGCCCTTTGCAAGAAATTGCCTCAATAAATATTAATTATAAATTTTCATTCATTTATCTTGTTACCTTGATACAGCTACTTTTATTTAAGTTATGCATATGTACATATAGATATATTTTTTATGTTAGCTTTTATTTATAGTTGATGTGATGTCTGAAAGGATTTTATCAACTAAATAAATTTCGTTGTACAATAATGATAGTCAAATCCTGACAACTGTGATATCTCTCTGGTTTTGAGGTCTTGTTTTGACAGGGTGTGGCATGGAAGCTTGACAAAGAAGGTCTCCTACTGGTGATCTGGAAATCTAAACCAAGAGTTAGTAAGTTGATTCCGGAACTTGGTCTTTGTGGATGGATCCTGTTCTTGAGTTGTCAGGGAATCATTTGTGACATCCACCGGAAAGCGGCATCCCTTCCACAAGTCGGGACTTTTGTCTCAGCTCTAGAGTTACTGGGTTATCCAAGTAGTAATGGTACAATCAAATAAGTTTATTGTTTATTTAAATATTGCCTCAATCATTGGACAATAAACTGCCTTAAAATCATAGTCAATGCCTGAAAGCTATGCTAATTCTACTAAGTATATAGCATGTTCTTCACTCAGCACAAGTCAGACTGACTTGATACTATGGATACAAGTACAAAGAAACCACACCCCATCAACTTCCCTTGGATTAAGGGCCAGGAACGCCAAATAGGTATCCAAAATTAGCCACACTCCTATAGATATTAGAACATAAAACCCTGTTGGGCTTAAAATTTTCTTTAGCTCCAACTGAATAACAAACTAGTTTGATTCTGACAGTTATTTTTTATCTGGAAATAATTTAATATAATAAGTTAAGTTAAGTTATATGTGTGTATATACATATATGTTTTTATATTTTTATATTTATATTTTTCTATAGATGTGTAAACGATGTTGGTTAACCAACATCCAAGTATCGATTTTGTAAGTGCTGAAGAAGCCCGAACGGGCGAAACGTCCATGTATTAAAGACCACAAAGAGAAAAGTTCGCATCTTCTTCTGTTTATTCTACCTTTATATATTTCTATATATATAAGAAGAAATTGCTAATTGGGTTGTCAATGGCAATGCCAAGCCTGACAAGGCTTTTGGAACCATCAAAACCCATCCAGGGGAATCCCCTTCGGCTCATTACATCGTGCTGCGCACCGCCATTGAAAACCTTTCAGCATTTACCGAATTTTATCTTAAGCCTCTAGCCCAAACCTTGCCATTTAGACATTTCAAATGGTAATTATGTAAATTTTATAGTATATAAAGCATGGTTATGAATATTATTGTCATTAAATCCCCTGAAGAGTCTTGTTTGATTCTGACAGTTTGCCTTTTTAGTATTTTTTATCTGCAAATAATTTAATATTCAAGAGTTTTCATTGGCTTAGCGATCATGGGCTATGAGCCATTATGCCATGCTCTAAAAATGTTTTAGAGTCCGCATGTTATTGAAAAGTGCAGTAATGACTTGAATATTAGCGCAAATAAGTGTTTTCTCTCTTTTGCATCCCATCATCTAGTCAAAACTTTTGCCTAAGGGATCCACTCGGCGCCATTTAAGGTGATTCCTGAGAAATAAAATTTAGCGATGATTTTTTTTGAAAATTTACCTGAATGTTCTCTACCAAGCACTGTTTCGGAAAATAAAATTAAAATGATAGATCACCATTTTCGTTTAAGAGATGTGATTATAATAATGACCTGCAAAATAGAAACCTCTCAAATAGGGACACCTCGCTCTGTCCTTTCGGTGTACGTGTGATAGAGGTATGACTGTATATGTATCTACTCGGATTTCGAAAATGTACACTCCGGTGAGAATTTATGTCTATGAGCTTCCGCGTTTCCGCGCTTCCGCGTTTCCTCATTTTTTAAAGTTTGACAACAAAATTCCCAGTACTTGTTTAGAACTGTTCATCGTTATCGCCTGCCTAATATGAAGTGCTTAAGTTAAATATTTCACAAGGAAAGTTACTCGCGTGTTTCAAAGTAGGACACTTAGCCGTATTCCATGATAAGCAAAACATGACTATTCGAAGCGCGTTTTTCTATGATACAATTACCAATTGAATTTTGTAAACCGGTCATATAACGCATAGTTATATACTTTAGAAGAATTCAGAGCGATTTCTAGTAACAATCCAAAGGACAGGACACACAGACAGAACGTGTACCATCATTTCACAAGTGCGAAACTTCACCTTATAACTGAGTACTTGTTTAAATATCGCTGTTCAACATTTCAGTACACAGTTATAGTGTATACTTGAAAAGAGAATTCAGATTTTCAGTGTACTAGATTCTGTAGGGTTTGCTTATACGGAAGAATATAGTTGTATACCTGCTTTTTAGAGGAAATATTACACTTCGAGTTAACTATGCTCATTTTACAAAATTCACGCGCGCGCCGTACACTTGAAATTGCCGAACTCGATTTCAATTTATTTCGCATAAGCTGCACTTCTGAATCAGAAAATTCGCTCCTTGGACGGGTAAGACTTATTCCTTGCACAATTAAGAGTTTGTTCCCCCTTGTAAGCATTTTAAATCCTATAAGAACGGAACGTGGAATGTGCACACAACAGTTCCCGCGCAAACACTTTCCCATCGATTGTCTTAAAAGAGATCGCTAAAAATTAATGCGGAAAGTTAAATTTTCTGCTCTTTTCAAGTGGAAGAGTTGATCTTTTTCTAGAAAAGTAGAATTGCTGGAACCTTTCACTGAGTCCATAGCCCTCACTCAACACCTTTTTAGCGTATTTAGTATTCTCTTCGTTCGAATCCAACGACTTCAAATCACCGACTTCGAAGCGATATATCTCTTTAGAGTTAATAGCTACTATACATCGGCAAAGACTAAATATGTTTCTTAGCAATCCATCTTTATTGTGTTAAAATTTCAGAAAAATCGAACGAAACCAGAGTTAATTAGTCAAAACTTTTGCCTAAGGGATCCACTCGGCGCCATTTAAGGTGATTCCTGAGAAATAAAATTTAGCGATGAGTTTTTTTGAAAATTTACCTGAATGTTCTCTACCAAGCACTGTTTCGGAAAATAAAATTGAAATGATAGATCACCATTTTCGTTTAAGAGATGTGATTATAATAATGACCTGCAAAATAGAAACCTCTCAAATAGGGACACCTCGCTCTGTCCTTTCGGTGTACGTGTGATAGAGGTATGACTGTATATGTATCTACTCGGATTTCGAAAATGTACACTCCGGTGAGAATTTATGTCTATGAGCTTCCGCGTTTCCGCGTTTCCGCGCTTCCGCGTTTCCTCATTTTTTAAAGTTTGACAACAAAATTCCCAGTACTTGTTTAGAACTGTTCATCGTTATCGCCTGCCTAATATGAAGTGCTTAAGTTAATTCACAAGGAAAGTTACTCGCGTGTTTCAAAGTAGGACACTTAGCCGTATTCCATGATAAGCAAAACATGACTATTCGAAGCGCGTTTTTTCTATGATACAATTACCAATTGAATTTTGTAAACCGGTCATATAACGCATAGTTATATACTTTAGAAGAATTCAGAGCGATTTCTAGTAACAATCCAAAGGACAGGACACACAGACAGAACGTGTACCATCATTTCACAAGTGCGAAACTTCACCTTATAACTGAGCACTTGTTTAAATATGGCTGTTCAACATTTCAGTACACAGTTATAGTGTATACTTGAAAAGAGAATTCAGATTTTCAGTGTACTAGATTCTGTAGGGTTTGCTTATACGGAAGAATATAGTTGTATACCTGCTTTTTAGAGGAAATATTACACTTCGAGTTAACTATGCTCATTTTACAAAATTCACGCGCGCGGCGAACACTTGAAATTGCCGAACTCGATTTCAATTTATTTCGCATAAGCTGCACTTCTGAATCAGAAAATTCGCTCCTTGGACGGGTAAGACTTATTCCTTGCACAATTAAGAGTTTGTTCCCCCTTGTAAGCATTTTAAATCCTATAAGAACGGAACGTGGAATGTGCACACAACAGTTCCCGCGCAAACACTTTCCCATCGATTGTCTTAAAATTTCAAAGTATTATATTTCCGTGTCTTTTTACCTTTTAGCCACAAAATTTATACAAGTTGTTTGTCTGTGTCGAAGTTTACAGTGTGTATAATGTCATTTTCGTACGTTCAATTGGTCATTACTGCGCATGTGCTGCATTTTTCAATAAACATTTCCCCATACATTCTCTTCAAATTTCAAAGTATTATATTTTCGTGTGTTTTTACTTTTTAACCACAAAATTTATACAAGTTGTTTGCCTGTGTCTAAGTTTACAGTGTGCACAATTTCATGTTCGTACGTTCAATTGGTAGTTACTGCGCATGCTCTAAACATCGTAATTTTCCAATACATTGTCTTAAAATTTCAAAATACTGCCTTTTCATGTGTTTTTAACGTTTTACTACAAAATTTACACAAGTTGTTTGTTTCTGTCTAAGTTTACAGTGTGCACAATTTGAGGCGCGTACGTTGAATTTGTCGTTACTGCGCATGTACCGAATTTTTTCATACATTTCTTCTTATTTTACGATAGTCGTAACTTTGAAAATCGTAGAGCAATTGACAAATGCTTTGAAACAGAAAAACTGTGCATGATATTTACCTATTCAATATACGCAGAAGTTGTCACTGTCTTTGATAAAGTACTGCGCATGCCCTAAATATCGTCAAGTTTTCATAAGACATTTTCAGAATGCTCTATCTTCCTCATTTTTTAAAGTTTGACAACAAAATTCCCAGTACTTGTTTAGAACTGTTCATCGTTATCGCCTGCCTAATATGAAGTGCTTAAGTTAAATATTTCACAAGGAAAGTTACTCGCGTGTTTCAAAGTAGGACACTTAGACGTATTCCATGATAAGCAAAACATGACTATTCGAAGCGCGTTTTTTCTATGATACAATTACCAATTGAATTTTGTAAACCGGTCATATAACGCATAGTTATATACTTTAGAAGAATTCAGAGCGATTTCTAGTAACAATCCAAAGGACAGGACACACAGACAGAACGTGTACCATCATTTCACAAGTGCGAAACTTTACCTTATAACTGAGCACTTGTTTAAATATCGCTGTTCAACATTTCAGTATTAGGACCTTCTGTTGTACGTTTTCTTGTTAGTCACCTGTACGAAGGTAAGAAAAAAAAAGCGGGCATTTTAAGCTTTCGGATGAAAATATTTTAGCGTCAATATTGTCCGCTTTTCATCCAGGAACGTTTTTAACCGCAGAATAAGGTACCTTTTCCGCGCTTTTAAAGAGATCGCTAAAAATTAATGCGGAAAGTTAAATTTTCTGCTCTTTTCAAGTGGAAGAGTTGATCTTTTTCTAGAAAAGTAGAATTGCTGGAACCTTTCACTGAGTCCATAGCCCTCACTCAACACCTTTTTAGCGTATTTAGTATTCTCTTCGTTCGAATCCAACGACTTCAAATCACCGACTTCGAAGCGATATATCTCTTTAGAGTTAATAGCTACTATACATCGGCAAAGACTAAATATGTTTCTTAGCAATCCATCTTTATTGTGTTAAAATTTCAGAAAAATCGAACGAAACCAGAGTTAATTAGAATTTTTTTTGTGAGTCCACTATGACTTCCCTTGTGGACTAACAAAATACGCAGCGGTCAGTCATAGAATGATTCCGGCAATTCTGCTTTTTTTACAAAAAGATCAACTCTGCTAATTGAAAAGAGCAGAAAAATAAACTTTCTGCATTTATTTCTCATAGAACAAATGCAAAATTGTTACCTTATTTGTTAATGCGAGTCGATTAGTTGAAAAGTTAAAAAAGGTACCTTTTAAGAAAAAAAAAAGATTTTTAACCGCAGAATAAGGTACCTTTTCCGCGCTTTTAAAGAGATCGCTTCAACCTGAAAAAAGGGTACCTTTTTCGCGCTTTAAAGCTTTGTTTGGTAAAGTGAGAAATGCATGAAAAGTGGACAATATTGGCTTCAAAATATTTGCACTCGAAAGCTTAAAATACCCGCCTTACATAACAGAAAGCGACGTTTCGGTCAAAAAAAAAGCTAGAATTATTGCCTGAGAGCTGACAATTGAATTCTTCCCACTCCACAAGAGCTGGATCCTTTGCTAGTTTCCAGCTCTCCTGGGTTAGAGGCCTCAAAAAGGGATATGGGAACGAGAATGAAAAAATTCCCGTCAGCCATTTCGTCAATGGATCTCTGTTTTGACCGAATGACCACGAAAAACTCTGTGAACTTCGATCTTTTTCACCTCTTCCCTCGGCGCCATGCAGTCCATCGTTTCCTACCGGCTGACTTCTTCAGACGAGTCGAGCTCAGATGAATCCGATATTCAGCTCCAAACGCCTTCTAAGAGGCCACGCACGAGCAATTTCATGTTGCAGACAGAAACAGACGTTGATTGCGACGATCTGATCGAAGAAGGAGCAACCACGTGCACAGAAGAAACGACAGCAGAAGAATCACCAGAAAAACCAGAAGAATCACCAGAAAATCCAGAAGAATCAACAGAAGAAAAACCAGAAGAATCAACAGAAGAAGAAAGCAACTGCGTCGTACCCATGACCGAATTCAAACTTCGCAAACAGTCATATGCATTGGACATTGGACAATTGCCGCTGGAAATGCAGACATTTCTGCGCGAACTGAAAACCTTCTTCACTCGTCCAGTCCAGCTGGAAAGACAAGCAAGACCTTTGGCAACATCGACATACCAGAAAACCCAGGAAAGAATATTATGTGAGTTTATTGTCTGAGTTATTTCGCTCGCACAGTGTTGTTCAATAATTTAACGATTTTACGATGTGCAAACGAATTGATTTTCCCTTTTCATGCCCTTAGGCTTTCTTGGATTCTTGAGGTCTCGCCCTGGTGTGATACTGCAACCCGACGTCTTCCTACGTCAGTCTCTGTTGGAATCTTATCTGGATTTTCTCAAGGTGACGTGTAATGAATTTTTTGACGTTTGCGTGGGAACTGGGCCGAAATTGAGCGGCCATGTTGTGACGTGTCATTTATGTTTCTAGTTTTGAAATCCATTTGTAAACATCTGCTCAAAGGAGACTAAAGTCTTCAGAAAGATTGTGTTTTCTGAACGGAAACTACCACAGTTTCCGTTATAAAAATTTGTGGAATCAGTTCATACTGTAAAGTTCAACGAACGTTTCAGCCTGAAATTTGCACGCCAGACACAGTCGTGTTTCAGGGTATATCGATTACAGTATCTGATGCGTGAATTCATCTTATTGACTGCAGAATTTGTTTTCCTGCAAGTACGTGAGGTCAAAATTTCACTTCTAAAAAGTGATATTTACAACTATTGTTATTCTTGTTAAAACCGTACTTCCCGGTGTACGAGTCGAGCCCTGCATTTTTTTGACCACAAAATTGAGCTTGTAACAGTTTAAGGCATGTTTACTGAACAAAAATATTTTTTTTTAGTCGTGGATACGCGGAGCGTAGAAACGACTAATTGTTAGGGGGCAGAATATGTGTCACTCGCTCAGATGTAAACAAATCAATATGTCGACGGTAAACCAATTGATATTGACTTTTCCAAACTTTGCGGAATGCCCAATTCTACCATCGAGATTACCGTGGAAGAAAATTCTGAACTTATTTACCACTGACAGTGATCAGCATTAGAAAAAATTTTATCTCAAAACCAGAAATATGTGTATATGTAAACCAGTTGGAATCACTCGTGCAAAAGGGTGAAAGTTGTATTTTGCTCTTGATTGTGTTTGTTTTCAAAACAAGAACTGCGAAACATAAAAGGGCCGCTCAAGTGTCAGTTGTCTTTGATGATGAACTTGTACATGTTGTTCAATATGAAGTGTAAGAAATGAAATCATAGCTATTGTGCTTCAAGGGCAAAGTTATTTACTTCAGGTGATATCGACTTAGACCCGGAACCTATTGTTACTCAGGGAAATAATCCAAACAATCTTATTGCATTGTTACAATTTCGATTTGCACAACATGGGATTAGCTGTAATTGTTCCGTCACCTGTAACAATTTTCCGTACACAGCTTTTTTTTCTTATTTGATTTTTCTAAATTTAAGAAATACTTGTTGCTTGTAAACATTCCAGTTCTTCAAGGTTTTCTTTCGACGGGTCATTTTCGCAATTTTTGGTACAGCTCTGTAATTTTTCATCCAAATCTTGGACCTTGGCTTTGCTGCTGTGGCCTTTTTCTTTGCTGTACTTGATAGTTATTTTCAAGTTTCAAGTTCAAGTTCAAGTTTATTATTAAATCAACAAAATTTTACAAAAACAACGCTAACCCGCAAATAGCTGAGGCTAATCTAGGCGGGTAGCGAGTAAGACTGTTTAAAGAGTAAATCAAATGTTAGTGTTACATACCAGTAAAGAGATGAAACAAATGCACGTCTAGCAAATAAATAAATAAATAAATAAATAAGTAGGTAAATAAGTAGGTAAATGAATAAATGGATGAAATAGAAATCGCAATTAGACAAAGCTATTTTGAGTATTTATTTTGAAATTTATCGATTAGAAAAGATGTGCCAACATAATCGTCCTCTTCCATTAAAGCTTGTTAGTTATTGTTTTCGACTGACTGTTCAGGGCTACTTCCTGAATCTTGATAAACAGTGTAATGCTTTTTTTCTCTCTCTCTCTCTCTCTCTCCTTTTGCAGGACCAACGAAATTTGTCAGCTGCCACCATATCCAACCACTGCTCTTCGCTTCTGTATCCTGCGAAATTCCTTCACCGGGAGAGCGCACCCGTTTACCAGGACATCCCTGTCATTAAGCAGCTAAGAACACAGGCAACACTTCTACAGCGTCAAGGCGATGTCGAACGTCCTCAAACTAAGGAAGAGCTGACGCTTCTGAACCGTTGGCTTGACTGGTAAGCGCTAGTAATATTATTTTACTGCTTTGTGTTGGGTGACAGGAGAGCTTGTCATGCAGTTTTAAACGTGTCACCTGTCCTGCGAAAACGTACGGCCAAGCCAAATGGCAACAGACATGAAATAACTTTTAGGTAGAAACACACATAAGAACTCGCACAGTTATGACTCAAAAACATGCAGAACTTTGTGCTGAGAGAATGCCTTTTCCATCCTTGACAGTACCTCTGCGTCCTTTCAACTGAAAATTAAGGAGGCCATGTCAATTTAACACTTTCGTTGTAATTTTTTGACACTGCAACTGTATTCGCAACTGACGACGGATGTTGATTATCCGAAACATGTTTTGTAAACTTGGAAGTGCGTGTTTCTAACTAAAAGCTATTTTTGACATTGTAAACAGTATAAACCTTACTGATTGTCATCAGAGGGTAATTAGAATTTAGTGAATTGAAAATTAACCAACTCTTGAGACTTTGTTGAAAAACGTTTCACTTCTTTGTCATTTAATTTTAAAAGAGGATAGAGTAGTCCTCTCTACCCTCTGTGTATCCATGTCTGAAACCTACATGTATGAATAACTGCAGCCTAATATCACTATGCAACATTTTGCAGGGAACAGATTGTGAATGCGTGCAGCGTGCAGAGAGATTACTTTGAGATGGCTGTCAACAAAAGAGATAAGGCCCGGGAATGCTGCGACTTGGTTATCTTGGCAATGTATGTTTTCATTCCGCCGGGCCGCGGCGTCGAAGTTCGCACGCTAGAGATTCAAACCAACTGGCAACAATTTCATCCTGCGCAGGTCAAAGATAAGAATGTCCTCTTGGTGAAGGGATCAGAAGAGGTCACGCTTTACTTCCACAACTATAAGACTGCAAAGTTCTTTGGCCGCCAGGAGCTTACTCTGAAGGTAAGACAATGCAGCAGATATTTAGTACGAATATTCAGTTGTTTTTTGTTTCTTTTTCTCTCTCTCTCTGGGATAAACCAGTAGTTGTTTCATAGTCCCATATGCTGTGATTATTTTTCTAATGATATCACGATACTTCCTAAGATGTTGCACTTAAAGGGAAACTCATCCATACCATTTTCTTCTGACCATAGACAGATCATGAGCTGTGCAAAATACTCCTCGACTTTGTGAACAATCACCGTCCCCAATTGGTTGGCAAAGAAAGTGGCGACATCTTGCTTCTGGTAAGTAGTCTCAAGCTATAATGCAGTAACTTGCTGTCAATCCATTAGGTGTGATTAAAAGGGCAAATTCACCCCCGATTCTACTAGAAATCTAAACCCTAACCCTGCTATTGGAGCAACTGTGGCCAAGTTTCTGGGATTTATCTTCAAGAATCCTGAAGTCACCTCCAAAAACCACGCATTCACCCTCAAAATAAAAGTTGGGGACTTGTAATAAAGGCCAATCACCCTGCCAAATTTGATGCAGGAATGTTTTTTGGGTTGTGTTGGGGTACATTGCCTCGGAGTTTCATTTTCATTTTCAGTTGTGGGGTGGTTTAGTTCAAATTAGCATTCTCGGCAGTCTAGACGGGTGAATTTACCCGATTCTTCATTCCACAGGAATGAATCTTTCAAAATTCAGGGGTGAATGTCAGTATTTCTTAACCCCACTTGGGGGTGAATTGTCCTTACACTCATTCTCCTTGAGATGTACAAACAACAACATTCACCCTAACTTTGGTTCTATTTGCTTCATTGCAGAACAGAAATGGAGCAATGTTTAGCAGTTCCTCCTTTTCAAGCCACATTAAGAACCTTTTCCAGAAACTGACAGGGACTGTGGTATCCATCAACATGATTCGGAGTTCATTTGTGACCTGGGCTTATGGCAGAGAGTAAGTATTGAATAGTTGACTTCTTTATTTGTAGAAAGCCCAACATGAAGAAAGTGTACACTTTTGTTTAGGGTTAGGAGATTTTCATCACAACAAGCTTCAGAACTAGAGTTTATCGCTTATTGGCTGAAAGAAAAGAGAAAGTTTTCACGTGCATGTTTATATCATTATTAAGTAGTCGTATGCTTTGTCTTTTTCAATTTGCAATGAACTTGCATTACCCTAAGTGGCTCATGCAATCTCACCCTTTTGAAAAACTCACTCCTGCAGATTAACTTCAAATTGAACGAGAAAAACTGCGTAGCTCATACAAATGTAATAGACGGATAATTTCGTCACAACATTGTCAAAGTGAACTTAGCTACCATCAGTAAGAGGACAGATGCGTCAAAAACAAATGATGGAACAAACATTTCCTAGAAATGCAAGCTGCAACATCCACGCTTATTGCGGTGTGTTTTGTTTTTTCAATAGTGACGCTTCAGATGCCCTCAAAGCTTCGCTGGCTTCTGCTTTAGGTCATTCCAGGAAACAGGCTGAGAAAACATACGATAGACGAACAGCCAACGAAAGGAAAGAATGCGCTGTTCGCGTAGCAAGAGAATATGCCCAGGACGTTGTCTCTAATCCAGGCGTGATGGAAACCACAGCCACTGACACTTCTCATGTGCAGCCACCAGCTACTACCAACATAAAGCTGGCCCAATTTGTAGGACTGATTGAAGAAGACAGCACACTGAGAAGTCCCAAAATTTTGATTGGACAGGTCCATGCTTTCTTAGCAAATGGTAAGGCTTCTCTGCTGTGGTACAAAGCCTACAAGAACTATTTCAAACTTGAATTAGATGGAGAACAGTGGATCGAAGATGTCGCTTGTCTCGTACCCGTGGAAATGACACCTGTCAGGAATAAAGTGGGACTTTATCGTTTGAATAACAGCTTGCGATCTATTCACAAATCCCTCACAGATGACTAGCCACTAGACTCTGACATGTACTTTTAACTTTAAACTTCATCGCAGTTCAATAGAATTATCTTACCAGCTGACAGTTCCTCAAAACATTTTTTTGTCGAAATAGTAGTGAGAAGGAATTTTATTGGAAGACCGTTGATCAGGACTGAAATTCTCTCAACATTGACTGGTGAGTCCTCATGTTTTTAGTCTTTTGAAAACAATAATCGAAATGTCTGGAATGATGAGATGGAATTTTAGGGGCCCGGGCTCAATTTTGGCATTCAAATTACCTTTTCGAAATTCATCGGATCTGCATTGCTCTGGTGAAGTCAGCTGGTGGGAAAAATTGCATTGACGTGTTGTCTGAGGAAACTTGAATTAATGACTTGAATTAATGACTAGCCACGAGACTCTGACATGTACTTTTAACTTTAAACTTCATCGCAGTTCAATAGAATTATCTTACCAGCTGACAGTTCCTCACAACATTTTTTTGGTCTTGAAATTCACTGTCAACATAGTAGTGAGAAGGAATTTTATTGGAAGACCGTTGATCAGGACTGAAATTCTCTCAACATTGACTGGTGAGTCCTCATGTTTTTAGTCTTTTGAAAACAATAATCGAAATGTCTGGAATGATGAGATGGAATTTTAGGGGCCCGGGCTCAATTTTGGCATTCAAATTACCTTTTCGAAATTCATCGGATCTGCATTGCTCTGGTGAAGTCAGCTGGTGGGAAAAATTGCATTGACGTGTTGTCTGAGGAAACTTGAATTAATGACTTGAATTAATGACTAGCCACGAGACTCTGACATGTACTTTTAACTTTAAACTTCATCGCAGTTCAATAGAATTATCTTACCAGCTGACAGTTCCTCACAACATTTTTTTGGTCTTGAAATTCACTGTCGACATAGTAGTGAGAAGGAATTTTATTGGAAGACCGTTGATCAGGACTGAAATTCTCTCAACATTGACTGGTGAGTCCTCATGTTTTTAGTCTTTTGAAAACAATAATCGAAATGTCTGGAATGATGAGATGGAATTTTAGGGGCCCGGGCTCAATTTTGGCATTCAAATTACCTTTTCGAAATTCATCGGATCTGCATTGCTCTGGTGAAGTCAGCTGGTGGGAAAAATTGCATTGACGTGTTGTCTGAGGAAACTTGAATTGATGACTTGAATTAATGACTAGCCACGAGACTCTGACATGTACTTTTAACTTTAAACTTCATCGCAGTTCAATAGAATTATCTTACCAGCTGACAGTTCCTCACAACATTTTTTTGGTCTTGAAATTCACTGTCGACAT
>CAXHUQ010000659.1:0-19683 GCA_964020085.1 Micromussa lordhowensis | reverse complement strand
AGTCACAAGCAAGCTGGGTGAGTAGAGTGTGTGTTGCCAGGCTGCCTGTGGCTGATCTGTCTAAAAATACCCTGTAATTTCTTGGAAAACTGTCAGGGTGGTTGTGCCGAGGTGAGCACGGTTTTCATAAATCCAGACATATATTGGGACAGAATGTTTTGGGAGACCCTACAGTTCAGCTGCTGTAGCCCCAGACCGGTGATGGAGAACACTTTGAGGTAGCAGGTTCAAGCTGGAGGCATGTCCCTGGCATTCCAGGCCAATATATGTCTGGATTTTTGAGAACGGTGTCGACTTTGGGCCAAAACTTTTTCGCCTGCCTGCCGGCGATAGCCGGCAGTCAGGCCCTTGCGGTGCTCCGAAAGTGAGGGGGGACTCCGTCATGGAGGGTAGTGGTAGAAAGCTTAGGTGTCTGGCTACCAGCTGGTACCAAGGAAAGGCCCAGCAATTATCCTTTGGGGGGTGGGGTGAGTCACAGAGAGAGGCATTTTGCTTAGGAAAACTGCTTATTTTCTTTGCAGGACAGCCTTTGTCAGTCATGCCCTGTGGGCTTAGTGGCTGGAAGCCAGCCAGCCAGTCACAAGCAAGCTGGGTGAGTAGAGTGTGTGTTGCCAGGCTGCCTGTGGCTGATCTGTCTAAAAATACCCTGTAATTTCTTGGAAAACTGTCAGGGTGGTTGTGCCGAGGTGAGCACGGTTTTCATAAATCCAGACATATATTGGGACAGAATGTTTTGGGAGACCCTACAGTTCAGCTGCTGTAGCCCCAGACCGGTGATGGAGAACACTTTGAGGTAGCAGGTTCAAGCTGGAGGCATGTCCCTGGCATTCCAGGCCAATATATGTCTGGATTTTTGAGAACGGTGTCGACTTTGGGCCAAAACTTTTTCGCCTGCCTGCCGGCGATAGCCGGCAGTCAGGCCCTTGCGGTGCTCCGAAAGTGAGGGGGGACTCCGTCATGGAGGGTAGTGGTAGAAAGCTTAGGTGTCTGGCTACCAGCTGGTACCAAGGGAAAGGCCCAGCAATTATCCTTTGGGGGGTGGGGTGAGTCACAGAGAGAGGCATTTTGCTTAGGAAAACTGCTTATTTTCTTTGCAGGACAGCCTTTGTCAGTCATGCCCTGTGGGCTTAGTGGCTGGAAGCCAGCCAGCCAGTCACAAGCAAGCTGGGTGAGTAGAGTGTGTGTTGCCAGGCTGCCTGTGGCTGATCTGTCTAAAAATACCCTGTAATTTCTTGGAAAACTGTCAGGGTGGTTGTGCCGAGGTGAGCACGGTTTTCATAAATCCAGACATATATTGGGACAGAATGTTTTGGGAGACCCTACAGTTCAGCTGCTGTAGCCCCAGACCGGTGATGGAGAACACTTTGAGGTAGCAGGTTCAAGCTGGAGGCATGTCCCTGGCATTCCAGGCCAATATATGTCTGGATTTTTGAGAACGGTGTCGACTTTGGGCCAAAACTTTTTCGCCTGCCTGCCGGCGATAGCCGGCAGTCAGGCCCTTGCGGTGCTCCGAAAGTGAGGGGGGACTCCGTCATGGAGGGTAGTGGTAGAAAGCTTAGGTGTCTGGCTACCAGCTGGTACCAAGGGAAAGGCCCAGCAATTATCCTTTGGGGGGTGGGGTGAGTCACAGAGAGAGGCATTTTGCTTAGGAAAACTGCTTATTTTCTTTGCAGGACAGCCTTTGTCAGTCATGCCCTGTGGGCTTAGTGGCTGGAAGCCAGCCAGCCAGTCACAAGCAAGCTGGGTGAGTAGAGTGTGTGTTGCCAGGCTGCCTGTGGCTGATCTGTCTAAAAATACCCTGTAATTTCTTGGAAAACTGTCAGGGTGGTTGTGCCGAGGTGAGCACGGTTTTCATAAATCCAGACATATATTGGGACAGAATGTTTTGGGAGACCCTACAGTTCAGCTGCTGTAGCCCCAGACCGGTGATGGAGAACACTTTGAGGTAGCAGGTTCAAGCTGGAGGCATGTCCCTGGCATTCCAGGCCAATATATGTCTGGATTTTTGAGAACGGTGTCGACTTTGGGCCAAAACTTTTTCGCCTGCCTGCCGGCGATAGCCGGCAGTCAGGCCCTTGCGGTGCTCCGAAAGTGAGGGGGGACTCCGTCATGGAGGGTAGTGGTAGAAAGCTTAGGTGTCTGGCTACCAGCTGGTACCAAGGGAAAGGCCCAGCAATTATCCTTTGGGGGGTGGGGTGAGTCACAGAGAGAGGCATTTTGCTTAGGAAAACTGCTTATTTTCTTTGCAGGACAGCCTTTGTCAGTCATGCCCTGTGGGCTTAGTGGCTGGAAGCCAGCCAGCCAGTCACAAGCAAGCTGGGTGAGTAGAGTGTGTGTTGCCAGGCTGCCTGTGGCTGATCTGTCTAAAAATACCCTGTAATTTCTTGGAAAACTGTCAGGGTGGTTGTGCCGAGGTGAGCACGGTTTTCATAAATCCAGACATATATTGGGACAGAATGTTTTGGGAGACCCTACAGTTCAGCTGCTGTAGCCCCAGACCGGTGATGGAGAACACTTTGAGGTAGCAGGTTCAAGCTGGAGGCATGTCCCTGGCATTCCAGGCCAATATATGTCTGGATTTTTGAGAACGGTGTCGACTTTGGGCCAAAACTTTTTCGCCTGCCTGCCGGCGATAGCCGGCAGTCAGGCCCTTGCGGTGCTCCGAAAGTGAGGGGGGACTCCGTCATGGAGGGTAGTGGTAGAAAGCTTAGGTGTCTGGCTACCAGCTGGTACCAAGGGAAAGGCCCAGCAATTATCCTTTGGGGGGTGGGGTGAGTCACAGAGAGAGGCATTTTGCTTAGGAAAACTGCTTATTTTCTTTGCAGGACAGCCTTTGTCAGTCATGCCCTGTGGGCTTAGTGGCTGGAAGCCAGCCAGCCAGTCACAAGCAAGCTGGGTGAGTAGAGTGTGTGTTGCCAGGCTGCCTGTGGCTGATCTGTCTAAAAATACCCTGTAATTTCTTGGAAAACTGTCAGGGTGGTTGTGCCGAGGTGAGCACGGTTTTCATAAATCCAGACATATATTGGGACAGAATGTTTTGGGAGACCCTACAGTTCAGCTGCTGTAGCCCCAGACCGGTGATGGAGAACACTTTGAGGTAGCAGGTTCAAGCTGGAGGCATGTCCCTGGCATTCCAGGCCAATATATGTCTGGATTTTTGAGAACGGTGTCGACTTTGGGCCAAAACTTTTTCGCCTGCCTGCCGGCGATAGCCGGCAGTCAGGCCCTTGCGGTGCTCCGAAAGTGAGGGGGGACTCCGTCATGGAGGGTAGTGGTAGAAAGCTTAGGTGTCTGGCTACCAGCTGGTACCAAGGGAAAGGCCCAGCAATTATCCTTTGGGGGGTGGGGTGAGTCACAGAGAGAGGCATTTTGCTTAGGAAAACTGCTTATTTTCTTTGCAGGACAGCCTTTGTCAGTCATGCCCTGTGGGCTTAGTGGCTGGAAGCCAGCCAGCCAGTCACAAGCAAGCTGGGTGAGTAGAGTGTGTGTTGCCAGGCTGCCTGTGGCTGATCTGTCTAAAAATACCCTGTAATTTCTTGGAAAACTGTCAGGGTGGTTGTGCCGAGGTGAGCACGGTTTTCATAAATCCAGACATATATTGGGACAGAATGTTTTGGGAGACCCTACAGTTCAGCTGCTGTAGCCCCAGACCGGTGATGGAGAACACTTTGAGGTAGCAGGTTCAAGCTGGAGGCATGTCCCTGGCATTCCAGGCCAATATATGTCTGGATTTTTGAGAACGGTGTCGACTTTGGGCCAAAACTTTTTCGCCTGCCTGCCGGCGATAGCCGGCAGTCAGGCCCTTGCGGTGCTCCGAAAGTGAGGGGGGACTCCGTCATGGAGGGTAGTGGTAGAAAGCTTAGGTGTCTGGCTACCAGCTGGTACCAAGGGAAAGGCCCAGCAATTATCCTTTGGGGGGTGGGGTGAGTCACAGAGAGAGGCATTTTGCTTAGGAAAACTGCTTATTTTCTTTGCAGGACAGCCTTTGTCAGTCATGCCCTGTGGGCTTAGTGGCTGGAAGCCAGCCAGCCAGTCACAAGCAAGCTGGGTGAGTAGAGTGTGTGTTGCCAGGCTGCCTGTGGCTGATCTGTCTAAAAATACCCTGTAATTTCTTGGAAAACTGTCAGGGTGGTTGTGCCGAGGTGAGCACGGTTTTCATAAATCCAGACATATATTGGGACAGAATGTTTTGGGAGACCCTACAGTTCAGCTGCTGTAGCCCCAGACCGGTGATGGAGAACACTTTGAGGTAGCAGGTTCAAGCTGGAGGCATGTCCCTGGCATTCCAGGCCAATATATGTCTGGATTTTTGAGAACGGTGTCGACTTTGGGCCAAAACTTTTTCGCCTGCCTGCCGGCGATAGCCGGCAGTCAGGCCCTTGCGGTGCTCCGAAAGTGAGGGGGGACTCCGTCATGGAGGGTAGTGGTAGAAAGCTTAGGTGTCTGGCTACCAGCTGGTACCAAGGGAAAGGCCCAGCAATTATCCTTTGGGGGGTGGGGTGAGTCACAGAGAGAGGCATTTTGCTTAGGAAAACTGCTTATTTTCTTTGCAGGACAGCCTTTGTCAGTCATGCCCTGTGGGCTTAGTGGCTGGAAGCCAGCCAGCCAGTCACAAGCAAGCTGGGTGAGTAGAGTGTGTGTTGCCAGGCTGCCTGTGGCTGATCTGTCTAAAAATACCCTGTAATTTCTTGGAAAACTGTCAGGGTGGTTGTGCCGAGGTGAGCACGGTTTTCATAAATCCAGACATATATTGGGACAGAATGTTTTGGGAGACCCTACAGTTCAGCTGCTGTAGCCCCAGACCGGTGATGGAGAACACTTTGAGGTAGCAGGTTCAAGCTGGAGGCATGTCCCTGGCATTCCAGGCCAATATATGTCTGGATTTTTGAGAACGGTGTCGACTTTGGGCCAAAACTTTTTCGCCTGCCTGCCGGCGATAGCCGGCAGTCAGGCCCTTGCGGTGCTCCGAAAGTGAGGGGGGACTCCGTCATGGAGGGTAGTGGTAGAAAGCTTAGGTGTCTGGCTACCAGCTGGTACCAAGGGAAAGGCCCAGCAATTATCCTTTGGGGGGTGGGGTGAGTCACAGAGAGAGGCATTTTGCTTAGGAAAACTGCTTATTTTCTTTGCAGGACAGCCTTTGTCAGTCATGCCCTGTGGGCTTAGTGGCTGGAAGCCAGCCAGCCAGTCACAAGCAAGCTGGGTGAGTAGAGTGTGTGTTGCCAGGCTGCCTGTGGCTGATCTGTCTAAAAATACCCTGTAATTTCTTGGAAAACTGTCAGGGTGGTTGTGCCGAGGTGAGCACGGTTTTCATAAATCCAGACATATATTGGGACAGAATGTTTTGGGAGACCCTACAGTTCAGCTGCTGTAGCCCCAGACCGGTGATGGAGAACACTTTGAGGTAGCAGGTTCAAGCTGGAGGCATGTCCCTGGCATTCCAGGCCAATATATGTCTGGATTTTTGAGAACGGTGTCGACTTTGGGCCAAAACTTTTTCGCCTGCCTGCCGGCGATAGCCGGCAGTCAGGCCCTTGCGGTGCTCCGAAAGTGAGGGGGGACTCCGTCATGGAGGGTAGTGGTAGAAAGCTTAGGTGTCTGGCTACCAGCTGGTACCAAGGGAAAGGCCCAGCAATTATCCTTTGGGGGGTGGGGTGAGTCACAGAGAGAGGCATTTTGCTTAGGAAAACTGCTTATTTTCTTTGCAGGACAGCCTTTGTCAGTCATGCCCTGTGGGCTTAGTGGCTGGAAGCCAGCCAGCCAGTCACAAGCAAGCTGGGTGAGTAGAGTGTGTGTTGCCAGGCTGCCTGTGGCTGATCTGTCTAAAAATACCCTGTAATTTCTTGGAAAACTGTCAGGGTGGTTGTGCCGAGGTGAGCACGGTTTTCATAAATCCAGACATATATTGGGACAGAATGTTTTGGGAGACCCTACAGTTCAGCTGCTGTAGCCCCAGACCGGTGATGGAGAACACTTTGAGGTAGCAGGTTCAAGCTGGAGGCATGTCCCTGGCATTCCAGGCCAATATATGTCTGGATTTTTGAGAACGGTGTCGACTTTGGGCCAAAACTTTTTCGCCTGCCTGCCGGCGATAGCCGGCAGTCAGGCCCTTGCGGTGATCCGAAAGTGAGGGGGGACTCCGTCATGGAGGGTAGTGGTAGAAAGCTTAGGTGTCTGGCTACCAGCTGGTACCAAGGGAAAGGCCCAGCAATTATCCTTTGGGGGGTGGGGTGAGTCACAGAGAGAGGCATTTTGCTTAGGAAAACTGCTTATTTTCTTTGCAGGACAGCCTTTGTCAGTCATGCCCTGTGGGCTTAGTGGCTGGAAGCCAGCCAGCCAGTCACAAGCAAGCTGGGTGAGTAGAGTGTGTGTTGCCAGGCTGCCTGTGGCTGATCTGTCTAAAAATACCCTGTAATTTCTTGGAAAACTGTCAGGGTGGTTGTGCCGAGGTGAGCACGGTTTTCATAAATCCAGACATATATTGGGACAGAATGTTTTGGGAGACCCTACAGTTCAGCTGCTGTAGCCCCAGACCGGTGATGGAGAACACTTTGAGGTAGCAGGTTCAAGCTGGAGGCATGTCCCTGGCATTCCAGGCCAATATATGTCTGGATTTTTGAGAACGGTGTCGACTTTGGGCCAAAACTTTTTCGCCTGCCTGCCGGCGATAGCCGGCAGTCAGGCCCTTGCGGTGCTCCGAAAG
This sequence comes from Micromussa lordhowensis, assembly GCA_964020085.1. Lineage (NCBI taxonomy): Eukaryota > Metazoa > Cnidaria > Anthozoa > Scleractinia > Lobophylliidae > Micromussa > Micromussa lordhowensis. The sequence goes on along the minus strand of CAXHUQ010000659.1, from coordinate 12,983 downwards.
TGAGGGGGGACTCCGTCATGGAGGGTAGTGGTAGAAAGCTTAGGTGTCTGGCTACCAGCTGGTACCAAGGGAAAGGCCCAGCAATTATCCTTTGGGGGGTGGGGTGAGTCACAGAGAGAGGCATTTTGCTTAGGAAAACTGCTTATTTTCTTTGCAGGACAGCCTTTGTCAGTCATGCCCTGTGGGCTTAGTGGCTGGAAGCCAGCCAGCCAGTCACAAGCAAGCTGGGTGAGTAGAGTGTGTGTTGCCAGGCTGCCTGTGGCTGATCTGTCTAAAAATACCCTGTAATTTCTTGGAAAACTGTCAGGGTGGTTGTGCCGAGGTGAGCACGGTTTTCATAAATCCAGACATATATTGGGACAGAATGTTTTGGGAGACCCTACAGTTCAGCTGCTGTAGCCCCAGACCGGTGATGGAGAACACTTTGAGGTAGCAGGTTCAAGCTGGAGGCATGTCCCTGGCATTCCAGGCCAATATATGTCTGGATTTTTGAGAACGGTGTCGACTTTGGGCCAAAACTTTTTCGCCTGCCTGCCGGCGATAGCCGGCAGTCAGGCCCTTGCGGTGCTCCGAAAGTGAGGGGGGACTCCGTCATGGAGGGTAGTGGTAGAAAGCTTAGGTGTCTGGCTACCAGCTGGTACCAAGGGAAAGGCCCAGCAATTATCCTTTGGGGGGTGGGGTGAGTCACAGAGAGAGGCATTTTGCTTAGGAAAACTGCTTATTTTCTTTGCAGGACAGCCTTTGTCAGTCATGCCCTGTGGGCTTAGTGGCTGGAAGCCAGCCAGCCAGTCACAAGCAAGCTGGGTGAGTAGAGTGTGTGTTGCCAGGCTGCCTGTGGCTGATCTGTCTAAAAATACCCTGTAATTTCTTGGAAAACTGTCAGGGTGGTTGTGCCGAGGTGAGCACGGTTTTCATAAATCCAGACATATATTGGGACAGAATGTTTTGGGAGACCCTACAGTTCAGCTGCTGTAGCCCCAGACCGGTGATGGAGAACACTTTGAGGTAGCAGGTTCAAGCTGGAGGCATGTCCCTGGCATTCCAGGCCAATATATGTCTGGATTTTTGAGAACGGTGTCGACTTTGGGCCAAAACTTTTTCGCCTGCCTGCCGGCGATAGCCGGCAGTCAGGCCCTTGCGGTGCTCCGAAAGTGAGGGGGGACTCCGTCATGGAGGGTAGTGGTAGAAAGCTTAGGTGTCTGGCTACCAGCTGGTACCAAGGGAAAGGCCCAGCAATTATCCTTTGGGGGGTGGGGTGAGTCACAGAGAGAGGCATTTTGCTTAGGAAAACTGCTTATTTTCTTTGCAGGACAGCCTTTGTCAGTCATGCCCTGTGGGCTTAGTGGCTGGAAGCCAGCCAGCCAGTCACAAGCAAGCTGGGTGAGTAGAGTGTGTGTTGCCAGGCTGCCTGTGGCTGATCTGTCTAAAAATACCCTGTAATTTCTTGGAAAACTGTCAGGGTGGTTGTGCCGAGGTGAGCACGGTTTTCATAAATCCAGACATATATTGGGACAGAATGTTTTGGGAGACCCTACAGTTCAGCTGCTGTAGCCCCAGACCGGTGATGGAGAACACTTTGAGGTAGCAGGTTCAAGCTGGAGGCATGTCCCTGGCATTCCAGGCCAATATATGTCTGGATTTTTGAGAACGGTGTCGACTTTGGGCCAAAACTTTTTCGCCTGCCTGCCGGCGATAGCCGGCAGTCAGGCCCTTGCGGTGCTCCGAAAGTGAGGGGGGACTCCGTCATGGAGGGTAGTGGTAGAAAGCTTAGGTGTCTGGCTACCAGCTGGTACCAAGGGAAAGGCCCAGCAATTATCCTTTGGGGGGTGGGGTGAGTCACAGAGAGAGGCATTTTGCTTAGGAAAACTGCTTATTTTCTTTGCAGGACAGCCTTTGTCAGTCATGCCCTGTGGGCTTAGTGGCTGGAAGCCAGCCAGCCAGTCACAAGCAAGCTGGGTGAGTAGAGTGTGTGTTGCCAGGCTGCCTGTGGCTGATCTGTCTAAAAATACCCTGTAATTTCTTGGAAAACTGTCAGGGTGGTTGTGCCGAGGTGAGCACGGTTTTCATAAATCCAGACATATATTGGGACAGAATGTTTTGGGAGACCCTACAGTTCAGCTGCTGTAGCCCCAGACCGGTGATGGAGAACACTTTGAGGTAGCAGGTTCAAGCTGGAGGCATGTCCCTGGCATTCCAGGCCAATATATGTCTGGATTTTTGAGAACGGTGTCGACTTTGGGCCAAAACTTTTTCGCCTGCCTGCCGGCGATAGCCGGCAGTCAGGCCCTTGCGGTGCTCCGAAAGTGAGGGGGGACTCCGTCATGGAGGGTAGTGGTAGAAAGCTTAGGTGTCTGGCTACCAGCTGGTACCAAGGGAAAGGCCCAGCAATTATCCTTTGGGGGGTGGGGTGAGTCACAGAGAGAGGCATTTTGCTTAGGAAAACTGCTTATTTTCTTTGCAGGACAGCCTTTGTCAGTCATGCCCTGTGGGCTTAGTGGCTGGAAGCCAGCCAGCCAGTCACAAGCAAGCTGGGTGAGTAGAGTGTGTGTTGCCAGGCTGCCTGTGGCTGATCTGTCTAAAAATACCCTGTAATTTCTTGGAAAACTGTCAGGGTGGTTGTGCCGAGGTGAGCACGGTTTTCATAAATCCAGACATATATTGGGACAGAATGTTTTGGGAGACCCTACAGTTCAGCTGCTGTAGCCCCAGACCGGTGATGGAGAACACTTTGAGGTAGCAGGTTCAAGCTGGAGGCATGTCCCTGGCATTCCAGGCCAATATATGTCTGGATTTTTGAGAACGGTGTCGACTTTGGGCCAAAACTTTTTCGCCTGCCTGCCGGCGATAGCCGGCAGTCAGGCCCTTGCGGTGCTCCGAAAGTGAGGGGGGACTCCGTCATGGAGGGTAGTGGTAGAAAGCTTAGGTGTCTGGCTACCAGCTGGTACCAAGGGAAAGGCCCAGCAATTATCCTTTGGGGGGTGGGGTGAGTCACAGAGAGAGGCATTTTGCTTAGGAAAACTGCTTATTTTCTTTGCAGGACAGCCTTTGTCAGTCATGCCCTGTGGGCTTAGTGGCTGGAAGCCAGCCAGCCAGTCACAAGCAAGCTGGGTGAGTAGAGTGTGTGTTGCCAGGCTGCCTGTGGCTAATCTGTCTAAAAATACCCTGTAATTTCTTGGAAAACTGTCAGGGTGGTTGTGCCGAGGTGAGCACGGTTTTCATAAATCCAGACATATATTGGGACAGAATGTTTTGGGAGACCCTACAGTTCAGCTGCTGTAGCCCCAGACCGGTGATGGAGAACACTTTGAGGTAGCAGGTTCAAGCTGGAGGCATGTCCCTGGCATTCCAGGCCAATATATGTCTGGATTTTTGAGAACGGTGTCGACTTTGGGCCAAAACTTTTTCGCCTGCCTGCCGGCGATAGCCGGCAGTCAGGCCCTTGCGGTGCTCCGAAAGTGAGGGGGGACTCCGTCATGGAGGGTAGTGGTAGAAAGCTTAGGTGTCTGGCTACCAGCTGGTACCAAGGGAAAGGCCCAGCAATTATCCTTTGGGGGGTGGGGTGAGTCACAGAGAGAGGCATTTTGCTTAGGAAAACTGCTTATTTTCTTTGCAGGACAGCCTTTGTCAGTCATGCCCTGTGGGCTTAGTGGCTGGAAGCCAGCCAGCCAGTCACAAGCAAGCTGGGTGAGTAGAGTGTGTGTTGCCAGGCTGCCTGTGGCTGATCTGTCTAAAAATACCCTGTAATTTCTTGGAAAACTGTCAGGGTGGTTGTGCCGAGGTGAGCACGGTTTTCATAAATCCAGACATATATTGGGACAGAATGTTTTGGGAGACCCTACAGTTCAGCTGCTGTAGCCCCAGACCGGTGATGGAGAACACTTTGAGGTAGCAGGTTCAAGCTGGAGGCATGTCCCTGGCATTCCAGGCCAATATATGTCTGGATTTTTGAGAACGGTGTCGACTTTGGGCCAAAACTTTTTCGCCTGCCTGCCGGCGATAGCCGGCAGTCAGGCCCTTGCGGTGCTCCGAAAGTGAGGGGGGACTCCGTCATGGAGGGTAGTGGTAGAAAGCTTAGGTGTCTGGCTACCAGCTGGTACCAAGGGAAAGGCCCAGCAATTATCCTTTGGGGGGTGGGGTGAGTCACAGAGAGAGGCATTTTGCTTAGGAAAACTGCTTATTTTCTTTGCAGGACAGCCTTTGTCAGTCATGCCCTGTGGGCTTAGTGGCTGGAAGCCAGCCAGCCAGTCACAAGCAAGCTGGGTGAGTAGAGTGTGTGTTGCCAGGCTGCCTGTGGCTGATCTGTCTAAAAATACCCTGTAATTTCTTGGAAAACTGTCAGGGTGGTTGTGCCGAGGTGAGCACGGTTTTCATAAATCCAGACATATATTGGGACAGAATGTTTTGGGAGACCCTACAGTTCAGCTGCTGTAGCCCCAGACCGGTGATGGAGAACACTTTGAGGTAGCAGGTTCAAGCTGGAGGCATGTCCCTGGCATTCCAGGCCAATATATGTCTGGATTTTTGAGAACGGTGTCGACTTTGGGCCAAAACTTTTTCGCCTGCCTGCCGGCGATAGCCGGCAGTCAGGCCCTTGCGGTGCTCCGAAAGTGAGGGGGGACTCCGTCATGGAGGGTAGTGGTAGAAAGCTTAGGTGTCTGGCTACCAGCTGGTACCAAGGGAAAGGCCCAGCAATTATCCTTTGGGGGGTGGGGTGAGTCACAGAGAGAGGCATTTTGCTTAGGAAAACTGCTTATTTTCTTTGCAGGACAGCCTTTGTCAGTCATGCCCTGTGGGCTTAGTGGCTGGAAGCCAGCCAGCCAGTCACAAGCAAGCTGGGTGAGTAGAGTGTGTGTTGCCAGGCTGCCTGTGGCTGATCTGTCTAAAAATACCCTGTAATTTCTTGGAAAACTGTCAGGGTGGTTGTGCCGAGGTGAGCACGGTTTTCATAAATCCAGACATATATTGGGACAGAATGTTTTGGGAGACCCTACAGTTCAGCTGCTGTAGCCCCAGACCGGTGATGGAGAACACTTTGAGGTAGCAGGTTCAAGCTGGAGGCATGTCCCTGGCATTCCAGGCCAATATATGTCTGGATTTTTGAGAACGGTGTCGACTTTGGGCCAAAACTTTTTCGCCTGCCTGCCGGCGATAGCCGGCAGTCAGGCCCTTGCGGTGCTCCGAAAGTGAGGGGGGACTCCGTCATGGAGGGTAGTGGTAGAAAGCTTAGGTGTCTGGCTACCAGCTGGTACCAAGGGAAAGGCCCAGCAATTATCCTTTGGGGGGTGGGGTGAGTCACAGAGAGAGGCATTTTGCTTAGGAAAACTGCTTATTTTCTTTGCAGGACAGCCTTTGTCAGTCATGCCCTGTGGGCTTAGTGGCTGGAAGCCAGCCAGCCAGTCACAAGCAAGCTGGGTGAGTAGAGTGTGTGTTGCCAGGCTGCCTGTGGCTGATCTGTCTAAAAATACCCTGTAATTTCTTGGAAAACTGTCAGGGTGGTTGTGCCGAGGTGAGCACGGTTTTCATAAATCCAGACATATATTGGGACAGAATGTTTTGGGAGACCCTACAGTTCAGCTGCTGTAGCCCCAGACCGGTGATGGAGAACACTTTGAGGTAGCAGGTTCAAGCTGGAGGCATGTCCCTGGCATTCCAGGCCAATATATGTCTGGATTTTTGAGAACGGTGTCGACTTTGGGCCAAAACTTTTTCGCCTGCCTGCCGGCGATAGCCGGCAGTCAGGCCCTTGCGGTGCTCCGAAAGTGAGGGGGGACTCCGTCATGGAGGGTAGTGGTAGAAAGCTTAGGTGTCTGGCTACCAGCTGGTACCAAGGGAAAGGCCCAGCAATTATCCTTTGGGGGGTGGGGTGAGTCACAGAGAGAGGCATTTTGCTTAGGAAAACTGCTTATTTTCTTTGCAGGACAGCCTTTGTCAGTCATGCCCTGTGGGCTTAGTGGCTGGAAGCCAGCCAGCCAGTCACAAGCAAGCTGGGTGAGTAGAGTGTGTGTTGCCAGGCTGCCTGTGGCTGATCTGTCTAAAAATACCCTGTAATTTCTTGGAAAACTGTCAGGGTGGTTGTGCCGAGGTGAGCACGGTTTTCATAAATCCAGACATATATTGGGACAGAATGTTTTGGGAGACCCTACAGTTCAGCTGCTGTAGCCCCAGACCGGTGATGGAGAACACTTTGAGGTAGCAGGTTCAAGCTGGAGGCATGTCCCTGGCATTCCAGGCCAATATATGTCTGGATTTTTGAGAACGGTGTCGACTTTGGGCCAAAACTTTTTCGCCTGCCTGCCGGCGATAGCCGGCAGTCAGGCCCTTGCGGTGCTCCGAAAGTGAGGGGGGACTCCGTCATGGAGGGTAGTGGTAGAAAGCTTAGGTGTCTGGCTACCAGCTGGTACCAAGGGAAAGGCCCAGCAATTATCCTTTGGGGGGTGGGGTGAGTCACAGAGAGAGGCATTTTGCTTAGGAAAACTGCTTATTTTCTTTGCAGGACAGCCTTTGTCAGTCATGCCCTGTGGGCTTAGTGGCTGGAAGCCAGCCAGCCAGTCACAAGCAAGCTGGGTGAGTAGAGTGTGTGTTGCCAGGCTGCCTGTGGCTGATCTGTCTAAAAATACCCTGTAATTTCTTGGAAAACTGTCAGGGTGGTTGTGCCGAGGTGAGCACGGTTTTCATAAATCCAGACATATATTGGGACAGAATGTTTTGGGAGACCCTACAGTTCAGCTGCTGTAGCCCCAGACCGGTGATGGAGAACACTTTGAGGTAGCAGGTTCAAGCTGGAGGCATGTCCCTGGCATTCCAGGCCAATATATGTCTGGATTTTTGAGAACGGTGTCGACTTTGGGCCAAAACTTTTTCGCCTGCCTGCCGGCGATAGCCGGCAGTCAGGCCCTTGCGGTGCTCCGAAAGTGAGGGGGGACTCCGTCATGGAGGGTAGTGGTAGAAAGCTTAGGTGTCTGGCTACCAGCTGGTACCAAGGGAAAGGCCCAGCAATTATCCTTTGGGGGGTGGGGTGAGTCACAGAGAGAGGCATTTTGCTTAGGAAAACTGCTTATTTTCTTTGCAGGACAGCCTTTGTCAGTCATGCCCTGTGGGCTTAGTGGCTGGAAGCCAGCCAGCCAGTCACAAGCAAGCTGGGTGAGTAGAGTGTGTGTTGCCAGGCTGCCTGTGGCTGATCTGTCTAAAAATACCCTGTAATTTCTTGGAAAACTGTCAGGGTGGTTGTGCCGAGGTGAGCACGGTTTTCATAAATCCAGACATATATTGGGACAGAATGTTTTGGGAGACCCTACAGTTCAGCTGCTGTAGCCCCAGACCGGTGATGGAGAACACTTTGAGGTAGCAGGTTCAAGCTGGAGGCATGTCCCTGGCATTCCAGGCCAATATATGTCTGGATTTTTGAGAACGGTGTCGACTTTGGGCCAAAACTTTTTCGCCTGCCTGCCGGCGATAGCCGGCAGTCAGGCCCTTGCGGTGCTCCGAAAGTGAGGGGGGACTCCGTCATGGAGGGTAGTGGTAGAAAGCTTAGGTGTCTGGCTACCAGCTGGTACCAAGGGAAAGGCCCAGCAATTATCCTTTGGGGGGTGGGGTGAGTCACAGAGAGAGGCATTTTGCTTAGGAAAACTGCTTATTTTCTTTGCAGGACAGCCTTTGTCAGTCATGCCCTGTGGGCTTAGTGGCTGGAAGCCAGCCAGCCAGTCACAAGCAAGCTGGGTGAGTAGAGTGTGTGTTGCCAGGCTGCCTGTGGCTGATCTGTCTAAAAATACCCTGTAATTTCTTGGAAAACTGTCAGGGTGGTTGTGCCGAGGTGAGCACGGTTTTCATAAATCCAGACATATATTGGGACAGAATGTTTTGGGAGACCCTACAGTTCAGCTGCTGTAGCCCCAGACCGGTGATGGAGAACACTTTGAGGTAGCAGGTTCAAGCTGGAGGCATGTCCCTGGCATTCCAGGCCAATATATGTCTGGATTTTTGAGAACGGTGTCGACTTTGGGCCAAAACTTTTTCGCCTGCCTGCCGGCGATAGCCGGCAGTCAGGCCCTTGCGGTGCTCCGAAAGTGAGGGGGGACTCCGTCATGGAGGGTAGTGGTAGAAAGCTTAGGTGTCTGGCTACCAGCTGGTACCAAGGGAAAGGCCCAGCAATTATCCTTTGGGGGGTGGGGTGAGTCACAGAGAGAGGCATTTTGCTTAGGAAAACTGCTTATTTTCTTTGCAGGACAGCCTTTGTCAGTCATGCCCTGTGGGCTTAGTGGCTGGAAGCCAGCCAGCCAGTCACAAGCAAGCTGGGTGAGTAGAGTGTGTGTTGCCAGGCTGCCTGTGGCTGATCTGTCTAAAAATACCCTGTAATTTCTTGGAAAACTGTCAGGGTGGTTGTGCCGAGGTGAGCACGGTTTTCATAAATCCAGACATATATTGGGACAGAATGTTTTGGGAGACCCTACAGTTCAGCTGCTGTAGCCCCAGACCGGTGATGGAGAACACTTTGAGGTAGCAGGTTCAAGCTGGAGGCATGTCCCTGGCATTCCAGGCCAATATATGTCTGGATTTTTGAGAACGGTGTCGACTTTGGGCCAAAACTTTTTCGCCTGCCTGCCGGCGATAGCCGGCAGTCAGGCCCTTGCGGTGCTCCGAAAGTGAGGGGGGACTCCGTCATGGAGGGTAGTGGTAGAAAGCTTAGGTGTCTGGCTACCAGCTGGTACCAAGGGAAAGGCCCAGCAATTATCCTTTGGGGGGTGGGGTGAGTCACAGAGAGAGGCATTTTGCTTAGGAAAACTGCTTATTTTCTTTGCAGGACAGCCTTTGTCAGTCATGCCCTGTGGGCTTAGTGGCTGGAAGCCAGCCAGCCAGTCACAAGCAAGCTGGGTGAGTAGAGTGTGTGTTGCCAGGCTGCCTGTGGCTGATCTGTCTAAAAATACCCTGTAATTTCTTGGAAAACTGTCAGGGTGGTTGTGCCGAGGTGAGCACGGTTTTCATAAATCCAGACATATATTGGGACAGAATGTTTTGGGAGACCCTACAGTTCAGCTGCTGTAGCCCCAGACCGGTGATGGAGAACACTTTGAGGTAGCAGGTTCAAGCTGGAGGCATGTCCCTGGCATTCCAGGCCAATATATGTCTGGATTTTTGAGAACGGTGTCGACTTTGGGCCAAAACTTTTTCGCCTGCCTGCCGGCGATAGCCGGCAGTCAGGCCCTTGCGGTGCTCCGAAAGTGAGGGGGGACTCCGTCATGGAGGGTAGTGGTAGAAAGCTTAGGTGTCTGGCTACCAGCTGGTACCAAGGGAAAGGCCCAGCAATTATCCTTTGGGGGGTGGGGTGAGTCACAGAGAGAGGCATTTTGCTTAGGAAAACTGCTTATTTTCTTTGCAGGACAGCCTTTGTCAGTCATGCCCTGTGGGCTTAGTGGCTGGAAGCCAGCCAGCCAGTCACAAGCAAGCTGGGTGAGTAGAGTGTGTGTTGCCAGGCTGCCTGTGGCTGATCTGTCTAAAAATACCCTGTAATTTCTTGGAAAACTGTCAGGGTGGTTGTGCCGAGGTGAGCACGGTTTTCATAAATCCAGACATATATTGGGACAGAATGTTTTGGGAGACCCTACAGTTCAGCTGCTGTAGCCCCAGACCGGTGATGGAGAACACTTTGAGGTAGCAGGTTCAAGCTGGAGGCATGTCCCTGGCATTCCAGGCCAATATATGTCTGGATTTTTGAGAACGGTGTCGACTTTGGGCCAAAACTTTTTCGCCTGCCTGCCGGCGATAGCCGGCAGTCAGGCCCTTGCGGTGCTCCGAAAGTGAGGGGGGACTCCGTCATGGAGGGTAGTGGTAGAAAGCTTAGGTGTCTGGCTACCAGCTGGTACCAAGGGAAAGGCCCAGCAATTATCCTTTGGGGGGTGGGGTGAGTCACAGAGAGAGGCATTTTGCTTAGGAAAACTGTTTATTTTCTTTGCAGGACAGCCTTTGTCAGTCATGCCCTGTGGGCTTAGTGGCTGGAAGCCAGCCAGCCAGTCACAAGCAAGCTGGGTGAGTAGAGTGTGTGTTGCCAGGCTGCCTGTGGCTGATCTGTCTAAAAATACCCTGTAATTTCTTGGAAAACTGTCAGGGTGGTTGTGCCGAGGTGAGCACGGTTTTCATAAATCCAGACATATATTGGGACAGAATGTTTTGGGAGACCCTACAGTTCAGCTGCTGTAGCCCCAGACCGGTGATGGAGAACACTTTGAGGTAGCAGGTTCAAGCTGGAGGCATGTCCCTGGCATTCCAGGCCAATATATGTCTGGATTTTTGAGAACGGTGTCGACTTTGGGCCAAAACTTTTTCGCCTGCCTGCCGGCGATAGCCGGCAGTCAGGCCCTTGCGGTGCTCCGAAAGTGAGGGGGGACTCCGTCATGGAGGGTAGTGGTAGAAAGCTTAGGTGTCTGGCTACCAGCTGGTACCAAGGGAAAGGCCCAGCAATTATCCTTTGGGGGGTGGGGTGAGTCACAGAGAGAGGCATTTTGCTTAGGAAAACTGCTTATTTTCTTTGCAGGACAGCCTTTGTCAGTCATGCCCTGTGGGCTTAGTGGCTGGAAGCCAGCCAGCCAGTCACAAGCAAGCTGGGTGAGTAGAGTGTGTGTTGCCAGGCTGCCTGTGGCTGATCTGTCTAAAAATACCCTGTAATTTCTTGGAAAACTGTCAGGGTGGTTGTGCCGAGGTGAGCACGGTTTTCATAAATCCAGACATATATTGGGACAGAATGTTTTGGGAGACCCTACAGTTCAGCTGCTGTAGCCCCAGACCGGTGATGGAGAACACTTTGAGGTAGCAGGTTCAAGCTGGAGGCATGTCCCTGGCATTCCAGGCCAATATATGTCTGGATTTTTGAGAACGGTGTCGACTTTGGGCCAAAACTTTTTCGCCTGCCTGCCGGCGATAGCCGGCAGTCAGGCCCTTGCGGTGCTCCGAAAGTGAGGGGGGACTCCGTCATGGAGGGTAGTGGTAGAAAGCTTAGGTGTCTGGCTACCAGCTGGTACCAAGGGAAAGGCCCAGCAATTATCCTTTGGGGGGTGGGGTGAGTCACAGAGAGAGGCATTTTGCTTAGGAAAACTGCTTATTTTCTTTGCAGGACAGCCTTTGTCAGTCATGCCCTGTGGGCTTAGTGGCTGGAAGCCAGCCAGCCAGTCACAAGCAAGCTGGGTGAGTAGAGTGTGTGTTGCCAGGCTGCCTGTGGCTGATCTGTCTAAAAATACCCTGTAATTTCTTGGAAAACTGTCAGGGTGGTTGTGCCGAGGTGAGCACGGTTTTCATAAATCCAGACATATATTGGGACAGAATGTTTTGGGAGACCCTACAGTTCAGCTGCTGTAGCCCCAGACCGGTGATGGAGAACACTTTGAGGTAGCAGGTTCAAGCTGGAGGCATGTCCCTGGCATTCCAGGCCAATATATGTCTGGATTTTTGAGAACGGTGTCGACTTTGGGCCAAAACTTTTTCGCCTGCCTGCCGGCGATAGCCGGCAGTCAGGCCCTTGCGGTGCTCCGAAAGTGAGGGGGGACTCCGTCATGGAGGGTAGTGGTAGAAAGCTTAGGTGTCTGGCTACCAGCTGGTACCAAGGGAAAGGCCCAGCAATTATCCTTTGGGGGGTGGGGTGAGTCACAGAGAGAGGCATTTTGCTTAGGAAAACTGCTTATTTTCTTTGCAGGACAGCCTTTGTCAGTCATGCCCTGTGGGCTTAGTGGCTGGAAGCCAGCCAGCCAGTCACAAGCAAGCTGGGTGAGTAGAGTGTGTGTTGCCAGGCTGCCTGTGGCTGATCTGTCTAAAAATACCCTGTAATTTCTTGGAAAACTGTCAGGGTGGTTGTGCCGAGGTGAGCACGGTTTTCATAAATCCAGACATATATTGGGACAGAATGTTTTGGGAGACCCTACAGTTCAGCTGCTGTAGCCCCAGACCGGTGATGGAGAACACTTTGAGGTAGCAGGTTCAAGCTGGAGGCATGTCCCTGGCATTCCAGGCCAATATATGTCTGGATTTTTGAGAACGGTGTCGACTTTGGGCCAAAACTTTTTCGCCTGCCTGCCGGCGATAGCCGGCAGTCAGGCCCTTGCGGTGCTCCGAAAGTGAGGGGGGACTCCGTCATGGAGGGTAGTGGTAGAAAGCTTAGGTGTCTGGCTACCAGCTGGTACCAAGGGAAAGGCCCAGCAATTATCCTTTGGGGGGTGGGGTGAGTCACAGAGAGAGGCATTTTGCTTAGGAAAACTGCTTATTTTCTTTGCAGGACAGCCTTTGTCAGTCATGCCCTGTGGGCTTAGTGGCTGGAAGCCAGCCAGCCAGTCACAAGCAAGCTGGGTGAGTAGAGTGTGTGTTGCCAGGCTGCCTGTGGCTGATCTGTCTAAAAATACCCTGTAATTTCTTGGAAAACTGTCAGGGTGGTTGTGCCGAGGTGAGCACGGTTTTCATAAATCCAGACATATATTGGGACAGAATGTTTTGGGAGACCCTACAGTTCAGCTGCTGTAGCCCCAGACCGGTGATGGAGAACACTTTGAGGTAGCAGGTTCAAGCTGGAGGCATGTCCCTGGCATTCCAGGCCAATATATGTCTGGATTTTTGAGAACGGTGTCGACTTTGGGCCAAAACTTTTTCGCCTGCCTGCCGGCGATAGCCGGCAGTCAGGCCCTTGCGGTGCTCCGAAAGTGAGGGGGGACTCCGTCATGGAGGGTAGTGGTAGAAAGCTTAGGTGTCTGGCTACCAGCTGGTACCAAGGGAAAGGCCCAGCAATTATCCTTTGGGGGGTGGGGTGAGTCACAGAGAGAGGCATTTTGCTTAGGAAAACTGCTTATTTTCTTTGCAGGACAGCCTTTGTCAGTCATGCCCTGTGGGCTTAGTGGCTGGAAGCCAGCCAGCCAGTCACAAGCAAGCTGGGTGAGTAGAGTGTGTGTTGCCAGGCTGCCTGTGGCTGATCTGTCTAAAAATACCCTGTAATTTCTTGGAAAACTGTCAGGGTG
>CAXHUQ010000658.1:0-27000 GCA_964020085.1 Micromussa lordhowensis | reverse complement strand
GCCCAAGAGGGACTGTGTTGGCAATAGGTGGGGATTTGACAATTGACAATCTGTTGTCAAATTTCCCAGGATGGCGAGATAAGCTTTAATCAAAAGTATGAAAAAGGTTCACCCTGATGCAAGAATACCCTAACAGCAAGTCAAGTGTCTCTCGATCCCAGGACAACTTTTGATGATGAGATATCCAGCTAAGGGTATCCTTCTCATTATTAAATTCAGTTGCCCCCTCCCCCCATCTTTCTCAACAGGATTGACATTGATAGCTGCTTTAATTGTCTGTTTTGTACTTTTTCATTTTGACAGGTTATGATAAATTGAAACCTTTTGGCTTCCCTATTCATGGGGCTATAGATGGGTATAGCCGAAAAATTATGTGGTTGAAAGTTACAAGATCAAACAACTTACCATCAGTTCCAGCAAGTTTGTTTGAGAAATATAAAGTTTGTATGAGGAATATAAAGATATAAAGTTTGTGTGCGGAATGTAAAGTTTGTATGAGGAATACAAAGTCTGTATGAGACATATAAGAGTTTGTAGGAGGAATATAAAGTTTGCTCGAGGAATTCAAAGTTTGTACGAGAAATGTTAAGTTTGTAGGAGGAATATAAACCTTGTAGGAGGAATATAAAGTTTGTACGAGGAATATAAAGTTTGTACGAGGAACATAAAGTTTGTAGGAGAAATATAAAGTTTGTAGGAGGAATATAAAGTTTGTACGAGGGATATAAAGTGTGTAGGAGGAATATAAAGTTTGTTTGAGATACATAAGGTTTGTATATATGGTGGCCCTTACGGGCCACCGTAGTGAAGAGATCCAGAACAAAGGTAGGCTTTGTTAGTTTAGCGAGATCCGCAGTGACTACGCTATACTATGACACTGTAAAGCAGTTGTAGACTGCAATCCCTCGAACTGAGAGAAGCTATTATTTTGTCGAGACTAAGTAGAGCACGTCGAAGTTGGGTCAATGGCAACTCTATTTTGCTGCTCACATTGCAGACTAACATGTGAACGTGAGTTCGGACTAAGCGAGATACAGTAACGTAAGCCAGTGCGACGATAACAATCGACGGCAAAAAGTATGCTTAAACACTAGACGAGTCGTAGTATTTACTTGATTTCTCATCATATAAACATTTTTTGGCTAACCTGTGGTAACCATGCAGCATTCCATCTACGAAACTAACTCTACTTAGGGTTAGTTAGTTAGTATTTTCACCAAGGCTATGGCAGAACATTAACATCAGGAACCAAATAAAAAATCCTAGTAACTGAATTGAATTCATTGTATATATACTGGATTTTTTTCCCGTCCTGCAGGTATCGACATTCTCTTGCTATCTGCACTGCATCAACGGGAATAACAAAGGTAATTAGTATACAATACCTTCAGTAATATAGACGTTTTAATCCAATTCAGACCTGTTAAGATTTCATTCTCTTGGTTGACGTCTTCCGATTTTGCAGCTCTGGCAAAAGATGGTGATTATTCCGGCTCGTTAGAGTCCTAGGACGCTATGTTCTGCAACTGGACTTCAACCTGTCTCTTTCGGTGTTTCTCAAGGCTCAGTTCTTGGCCCACTATTATTCTTATATATATCAATGACTTTAGCAACTGCTCTGAAATTCTAGATCTACATCTATTTGCAGATGATGCTATTCTGTTTTATAAACACAAAAATCTTAAAGTCCTTGACTCCAAAGTAAACAATGAACTGGTAAATATTCATATTTGGTTGAGTGCCAAAAAACTTAACTTAATATTGATAAGTCAAACATTGTCATTTTTCACCCTCCACAAAGAAAGTTACCCTTTGATGTCACTCTCTTTAAATGGCATAAACTACAATCAAGAGTACTCAATAAACATCTAGGTATTATAATAGATTCTAATTTATCAAGGAAAAGTCAAGTAAGCTATATTACTATAAAGATCAAGCGAAATATTGGGATTCTTTCTAAACTTCGTTATTATTTGAATTCAGATATTCTGTTCTATACTATATGCCTTAATATATATTTTCTTAACCTATGGTTCAATCTCTTGGGGCAATACCTATTCTTTAACTATACCAAGCCTTTCTGTATTTTACAAAAGAGAGCAATGCAAGTGTTGACTTTCTTTAAATTTCTTTAGTTCTAGTCCAATCTTGAATTTCTTTCGTTCTAGTCCAATTTTCAAACACTTAAATATTGTTAAACTTCTTGACCCTGTCTTTCTTAATATTGTAGTCTTTATGTATCAATTTCACAATAGACGTCTACCATCTGTCTTAAGACATAGCTATAATACACAACTATTATACAAGAAGTGCTTCGAATATGCTCTATACTCTACCTAAAGGAAGAATAAATTATGGAATATTCAACATAAAATTTAAGGGCCCCAAAGTATGGAACTCAATTGGTGAAAATTTGAAACCCTTCTCTAAATACAAACTTCAAGGAATCAGTAAAAAGCGATCTTGTCAAAGATTATTAGTTGTACTTGTTCTTATTAGCAGTTGTGTTGCTTCCTAATTCACCTGTAAATTAGTCTTATGTTAATTTCTGTCACCTTTTTATAGTTTAATATATAAGAAGATATAACGAAGAGACAAAATTTCTTGTTACTCCGGAAAACTCGGAGTAACAGGGAATTTTGTCTCTTCGTTATATCTTCTTATTCAAAGCTCTACACCTTAAAAGTGTATTGAGCACTGTTTAATGGTATTAGCCACTTTATTACACGTATAGTTTAATATATACATTGTTATTTGTTGCCATAGCTATTGTGTGCTCTTCTTATATTAATGTTTTCATATGAAAACTTAACGATCTTGATATTAGCAGACAAGTCAGAACTTTAAAGAAAACGACAACACTTTTAAGTTTAAAAGCCATGTTTCGAGAGAAACTTCTGTCATGTTTAGTTAATTAATGTACAAAGCGTTAGAAGTTGAATTTACAAGTAGGAAAAAATGCTAATTATGCTAATAATAACGGAATGTACATAGAACGTGACAATGTGAGAAATTTAACTATTTTAGACTTTCTTCGTAGCGTATAAATAGCGTTTTTCCTTTTCTTTTTATGTGTGCATTTGTGCTTCAGTTTTCCTGCTGGCCATGAATTTTACTTCTATTTAATGTTGATGTTAACTGGCTGCCTGGCACCGCTAGCCCCTATGGTTATTCCAGGCAGCTAGTATTCTAATTTTACTTTTAATATTTTCATTGTTGTAATTTCTTATTTTGAACAAGAGTGTGTGCAAATAAAGATTGATTGAGTAATGCAGCGAGACGGGTACAACGTGACTATACATCTTAAGGCGGTGGTAAACATAAATAGGCGTGAAATTTGAAGTGATAGAAAAAAGGAAATTGTTAGGATTAAGATGGGTTGGAAACACTACCAGACAGTTGACCCCCGCAAAAGAGAGCCCCAGGTTGCTAGGGGACTGTTTGGTATCCGTCTAATAATTCTTCACTTCAAATTTCAATTTTCCAAATCCATCAAATCTTCAACATTTCATATTTTTTTCACATTTCATATTTTCCTCAATTTCTCCTTTGAGAAAAAATATCTCTTTCCCAAAATGCCTAAAAATCACCCAAACATTTACACAAAACCGCCAAACAGTAGTTAATGAGATAAGCAGAGAGATTTAGTGTCGCTTGAAACGTGACTGAGATATTGGCAGAAAGGCCGTGTTAAGCAACCTCAAAACAGCCTTCACGTTTACCCCCGCCTTAAATAAGAGGTTTTTATTTCCTTTTTGCTCATGGAAGTAAGATTTAACAAATCGAAAAGTTCAGCAACACAATTAGCCTGCGTGCAAGCAGGTAGACAAGAGTGCACACGAAAGAAGACGAATTACTGTATTTTCCCAAAATAATAATCACGACTTGTTTCTTCTTAATACATATCATAAACTCTTATTGACAACCAATCGTAATAGTACAAACAGACCAGTCACCTTAAAAATGTGTTCTCAACTAGCATAGATTTTTTACGATTTTAATTTCCTGTTTACTTCCTACCTTCAGTTACGATTAAGATTTCCAACAACCTGGAAGAAGTTCGTAAAACAAATACTTCCTATTTTCAGCGCTAAGGAATGTTATGAGACACTGAGTCTTGCGTTTGATATGTTATTTCATTGGTTAGTGAAGAGAAAATGTACCTGCCTCGGTTTACATCAAATGCAACTAAATAGCAAATTGATATTTTGAACAAATTCATTTTGTTCTTCCAGGTCATAGCAACACCAGTGCCTATGTGTCTATGTCAGCTGGAATATACTTCTGGTACTAGTTGGGTTAACTGGCTTACTAAAATACGCTCTGTACTCGAGAAAACGCATTCCTTCACCTTCAGGTTGGTAATTGATTCTGATGCTTGCTGTCGCTAAAATGTTGTAATTTAATCATCGGTATCAGTATTTTATTCAGAAATATTCTTGGCTTGTTTTAGTTGAGCATGCTAAATTGAAATGTTAGAATTATTACAGATTCCAATTGGCCAGAGGCTAGAGAAAATACGATAATAATTATGAGAACCTAACATTTGGTGTCATCGCCAACATCTGCGATTTTAAGCCATTTCTGGCATTCACTTGGAGTGTTTTTTCGTACTTGGCTCAAGTTTGCGTTTCAGATTTGACCTCCGGTTTTAGAGAATCCCACAATGGGATGTCTAATAGATCATTTGGTCACCATATTCTTTCCCTGGGAAAAACTTCCCACGAATAAATTCAAAACCAAATAATAAAAAGTAGTTTTTGTGTCCTAATACTCAATTGGCACTTCCGCCATGGCTGTTTTATGACTTCGTTAGCGGACTAGTAGTTTTTTGGTCCGATAGACCACGCAGTAGACAATAATTAAATAACCTCAAAATAATCGGCTTGCTACAAGAATAAATCTGAAAGGTTTCAAAAGTCAACAACAGATGTAGAAAAGCATTTTTACCTTTGTCGTGATTAGCACAGTTTCTATATTCGCAAAAAATGAGGAAGATAAACATTACAAAATAAACAAATCTTCAAACAAAGATTAGCTATAATTAATACTGATTATTCTTAGCCGATAAGGATTTTGTCATTCCATCTCCTCAGAGGTTAATCTAGCCTGCGTTGCAGACGGAAATCTGGAGAGCTGTTATTGTTAATATTGATTGGCTAGGGTTAAGATCAGCCAAGTATGAGTTTTTCTATAGGATTTCGGTAGCGGGGCCGTAACAGGGCAGTAGATAATACGTTCCAAGATGTTTCTTAAACGAATGTCCGTAGGAACCAAGTGATGTTGAATTTAAAGGTCTCTCGAATGAAACTAAAGAGTTGATCCTGTTTTATAGCTTCTATATCTTTCCTTTTTATCTTCACACAGAATTCAAGTACCACGCTTTCATAATCTACGCTTCAGTGGATTCCGACTGGGTGCATGGAAAAATCCTTCCTTTTCTCGAGGAGAGGCATCAATTAAAATGCTGCTTTACACTACAGAGACTTTGCAACAGGAAAACCTTTCTCGGAGAACTTGGCAGAAAGTGTCTACAACAGCTACAAAATCATAGCAGTGTTATCAAGGAAATGTTTTGAGAGCAACTATAGTAGCTATGAGTTTAACATCGTGAAGACTCGACTTCTAAAGAAAAAAGACGACTGTCTTATTATGATAAGGATCGATAAAGAAGATTGCGATTTTCTTCCTCCAGAGCTGAGAAAAAGGAATTTCATCGATTATTCTAATTCATTAGAAAGACCCCTTTGGGAAGAAAAACTGCTTAGGTTTCTCAATGTGCCAGATGATTCCAGTAACCAAGACGAGAAAGACAAACAGGCTAAATACCACAACGTCAGCATTAATCATTTTTCTTGTTTAAGGGATGAGAAAAGTGCGTGAAATGGGAGTAGCGTACCAAACATCGTAAGTTATGATAGCCTGCAGATGTACATTTTTATTAATTAAGAAACAGCGTTATATAAAACGCGAACGGAAAACATGTCGGAAACTGTAACGCGAGAGGGAGAAAGAAGCACCGACGTGAATGAATTTATGCTATCATATGGCTAACTCCGAGAGCGGCAAAGATGACTCAAATCCTGAGCTGTGATTGGCTGCTCGAGCGGGCAAGATGGAGCCATCTAGCCATCTTGCCCGCTCGTGACTACCCGCCTTGTCCCGCAAGAAAAGTTCCCCCAAAGCCAGATATTTTTTTAATACTTTAATTGCTTTTACATTTTACACAGACATAAAAAGCTGTACAAACACATAGCACTAGCAATAGCACTAGCACTAGTTACATTTTGGCAAGTCTAAACATATATTCTAAGTGTTTTAATTTACATTATATATATTTCCCTAATTGTTATTCTAAAATCTTAATAGAGGAGCCATATAATAAATCCTTTATTGACCAAGCTTGTTCGGTCAAGATGGCTTGATATTGGCCTCGTTCTTTTTTTGTGTGTTTATGGACCTCGACTCCTTCTCGGTCCATAAACACACAAAAAAAGAACTCGGCCAATATCCAGCCATCTGGACCTCACACTTGGTCAATAACCCATACATATCGATGGCGGGTTAGTAGGAGATGCCGCTTGGGGTTAAACAAGTGCATCATGACTGCGGTATGGACGAAAAAAGGCCGGGCAGGGGCGAAATACCCGCTAGTCTGAAATGTCTCTTCTTGTCCCCGCCTCGTTTCAAGAGAAAATCAGACTCTCAGCAGCCTAGCCGCCGCAGGATTGTCGATCCCGAAAAAAACGTCTACAACACGTTTAAAGACTCGTTTACAAACCCAATCTTAGTTCTTTATCTGACTCTCTCAAATGAATCGCGTCTAGCAACTCTCGGTTGACTGAGTTTTTCAGTCAGTAAAAGAGATTTGTGCCTTACAAATCGAGTTTTTGGATTGCGTCTTTCAAACCGGCAAGCTTCATCGCGGACAAATTTTGATTGGTTCTTACTTATGATCAATAGGCCATATCCGTATTCTCGGTATTGGACTGGAACTAGCTTGCAGTGGAGGCTCATGCGGGAGAATATCATTAAAAAGAGAAAAATGTCATTTGCATTTGAGAAGACTCCCCGCATTAGCCTCAGTTGCAAGCTAGTTCCAGTCCAATACCGGAAATACGAATATGGTTTATTGAAAGACGACTGGCGCAAGTTTCCCTCAGAGGTAAGAGAGCGAACCTTCACCGATCATTCTAGTCCATTTGAGAGGCCTCTTCTGTGGCGCAAGCTGTGTAGGTTTCTTAATAATCAGTCTTGACTGCAAAAATAAAGACCCCTTCTTCCCTTTCATCCGAATACTGGTCCATTGATCTGACTATACTTGAAAAATTATTAAAAAAAATTCTTTGAGGCAACGTGTCTGCCTGACTAATTGTTATCTATGGTGAGAAACTAGGGAGCGATTATATCAAATAGGGGGCCATATCAATTTAGATCCTGCAATTTTATTGCCTCAAGATATACCTTCAACCCCAACAAACTTTGTCTTGTATCACAGTTGTTATACGCCCGGCTCTTGGAATAGAAATAGCTGGCATGGAATAAAGTTGTAAAATGCGACTAAACAAGAACCAAGACATTTACTTTTTCTTCAGGCCGCTTTCAAAAGGCCATTTAAAACTGAATACATTGTACAATATAGTTTTTTAAACTTTTTGTTGCACTTTTCTTCGCTTTTAACGTTTTGTCTCGCTCATGGTAAATGATGCGTGACTCCTTTAATTGTATGACGGAGATTTTTTACGTTAAGGTAATTCTTGGCGTTGCAGCAACTTAGTTAGGGCAGCGTGGTGGTTTCCTTTCTCGTTTTCCTCGAGTAAGCTCCAAAGAGTGCTAACACACAGAGCGGACCTACCTTTTTTTTTTGGACTTTTTTCCCGCCTAACTGCCGCATGTGCTCCTGGGATATCATTTGCTTGTGACAACAGTCACATCGTTCAAGCACTTCCTCCATATTTATATCACTGACCTCACAGTATTTGTTTTGCAAGAGGGCAAAAGGAAAACAAAGCAGCAGTTAATATTCAAGAGGCTAAAAAATGCGCTTTTTCGTATCTTTATTCGCGGTTTCCGAATGAAATTAGTCACTAAACTAATCGGACGTGACTGTGATTCAAAGAGCTGCATCACTGATCACTAAAGCCTGCTGTTACATGCAGTGGTCACGAGATAAATTTGCTCCGTCTGACTGAACAAATAGTTCTTGCCGCTGAAATTTACATCATAATCCAGGTCTCTGTGTGGCAAAGAAAGTTCGTACTCACGAGAACGCGCCTGTCTTGACGACACAAAATGCTCAACGTTTGCGTTGGAGTTTACGTTGTGGTGCTTGTTTCTACCGAAGCTTTCTGAGTTGCCAATGCCTACAAAACGTAGCTGGATCGCTCTAGTGCCACTGTTTGTCTTCATTGTCAGTGTGTTGGTTGAGGAGTCAGATCAACATATTCTACGATCAAGCCCTGTCGAATCACTGTGCCTTCGGAGATGTCTTCTCCGAGCAGTGAAGAGATCCAAAACAAAGGTAGGCTTCAAATCTTGTTCGTTACTTATAACTGCGCTATAGTACGACCGTGTAAAAGCGGTTGTAGTTTGCAATCACCCGAACTGAGGGAAGCTATGATTTTGTCGAGACTAAGTAGCGCACATCAAAGTTGGATCAATGGCACCTCTTTTACTTCCCACATAGCAGACTAACATGTGAACGTGAGTTCGGACTAAGCGAGACTGAGATACGGTAACGTAAGCCAGTACAACGATAACAGAGATACTACCATCGGCACCAAAAAGTATGCTCGGGTAAAACCGGACGAGCAGTTGTATTTACGTGATCTCCTCATCACACAAAGATATAATTTTGGGAACCTTTGGTAACCATGCAGTATCCATCTACGAATCTAACTCTACTGAACTTAACATGAACTATTTTTACAGCATTACAACTGGTATTCGTAGAGTCAATTACGCACGTACGCGGAATTTATTTGAACCTGATTAAGTTTGTTGCTTTCGCCAACACCGGGCGACCGCGTCCCAATCTAAGTGCATGGAATAGAAATGATACTTTTTATTGTTATTAGAATTGCAATATCATTTTTTCCCGCTTATTGAAACGTTTACGCTTTGGCGAAAACGTGATCATGTTGTATTAAATGTCATGAAATGTTTATGTGAGATGGTACCTGCATTATTATGACGGCGGAAAATCAAAACAAGACTGTATATTCGCCCGTTACGGAATAGTTGACTGCTAAAGAGTTTTTTGTATATGATACGTAAAGGGGAAAATTCTTCACTATGACAGGCGGTTCTGTACGAATTTTTCAAGTCACGCTATCAACTGCCAAGTACACGGCGCTCGAGATTGTTTCTACCGAAAGAACCCAACGCCGCGAAAACTTTTCGAGTTGCTTCAGGTTAATCAAGAGACCTTTTGAAGGAAAACTCGTATTGAACGCAGCAATGCAATGCTTCGACCATTTTCTTCGCTTTTTTAACTACTAGGTAATGACATTTTGCGTCTGGTGTGTTACGTGCTCACTTGCAGACATCACTGTTAACGAGACTCGAAATTTATAACCCCAAGTTATATTGACAAAGCAAGATGTTAAGTTAATTAACTGTAAGTTAGTTTTCTGTTCTTGCGAAAAGTTGAAGACTGATACGAGATTTGCATTTGTCTAGTTTCTAGTCTAGAACACAACATTGTACTGGGTCAATTTCACACAACGTTTTTCCAAGAAAAGTAATGCCATCGCTGTCGAATTCTTCGAACTTGTTACCAAATATATCCAGACATCATTGTCAGCATAACTCGGCGTTAATGCGTACAGTGTTTGAAATACTGAACAAAATATCTTGGCCGATGTAAATCAAAGGACAATTTCATCTGTTACTCAGTAAAGTAAAACCTCTCGTTCCTTCCTTTCTTTTTTCGTCGTGAAATCGGAAAACGCTGCGTCAGATGATTTTATCAATCGTGGCATTTTTTGACAGATCTTTGACGGTGAGATTCTTTCCTGCAATCAAGGTTGGATGCAATTATTGAACTTCGTTTTGTTTTTTTACTTTACGCCTATTTTCATTTACAGACGTATACACACCAAATTATTACACTATTAAAAGAACACGTAGTTTTCGCTGGCCTTGATTCCCAAGTTTGTGTGGATTTTAATGGTAGGATGTTCGTGAGAAAATGTCAAAAATTCGACTGACTAACTGACTAACGACTGTGCATAATTTAGTAGTAAACATGACTCAAATGGTTGAGTCGTCACGTACGAACTCGTCAATAAAGAAGTAGGTACCAAGAACTCGCTTATATATGTTGAACAAACTTTAACTAGTTCAAATTGCTACAAAGAAAAGCACTTTTTCCTTCATTTTAGCGCATTTTACCGTCAACCATTTCCTTTAAATGAATTTTAGCGTTATAATATATGCAAATACATTCTGGATTCTCGGAAATCCACGTAGTTCACAGAAATGTTATTTTGGCAAACGCCTGCTTATCTCTCGCTTATCTTTCTTGCTTATGCAAAGAAACCTTAAATGTTTTATATTATGAACGTCATGTGGAACATGTAAGATATCTTTAATTTATCTTTAACTTTCCTACAGTCCTCTGACAGCATTTACAGTTTTTTAAATTAATGCAAAGAATATTCTGGATTCTCGGAAAAGGAAACAATTATGTCGGAAAAGGAAGCAATTAAAGGTCGTAAATTCACCTATAGTTAACCTTTTTTTCTCTTTTAATTAAAACTTGAACACAAAGTATTTGGAACTAGTCCAACATCCTAGTATGAAAAAATTCGAATTTACTTACAAATACGAAAGCAAATGCAATCATTTCCGAAAAGTAATTAAACGTCCAAATGAAACTTCGTTATAATCTATAAATTAACGTAGCATATATTCAAGTTATTCAAAACGCGTCATATTTATTGATAAGAATCTTCAAATGATGTCATCGTACTGACAGTTGGGGAACTGTGTGACATTTAGCTTGTAGTAAAGTCTAATTTTAATTCAGTCATATCATGGCAAAGTTAACGGTGGTGGTGTGGTAGGGGGAGCAGTGGGGGGGGGGGGGGGTAACATGCTTCATTGATCCCTTACAAATTTTTTATGTTCACACTTTTTCCATTTTCTTCTTCTGCCATTACTAAATTCAGTTGCTCCCTGAAATGTTTCGGTAAGGCCTCACAAATAGAAGAGCCATCCTTGTTTCCTCAAATAAATCCCAAAAGGAGAAAGAAATTCTTGATCCCTTGTAATAAATGAGGAGGGAGGCAATTGCAGAAAGTAAATTATGGAGCAACATGTATTTTGACAATGTTAAGACTTTGGTAGTTGTTAGTCATTCATTTTCACATATTGTTTAGTGTTGACTTGGTTGAGCTAAGTTGTCGAACCCTATGCCACTATTTCCAGTTCAGCTTACATGTAAGGACTACTTAGTAAGGCTATGACAGCATATTAACATGAGGAACCAAATACAAATCCTAGTAATTGAATTTATAGTAAGTTATGGTGGATTATTATTATTATTTTATTTTTCACATGACGACCCGCAAGCCCTAGATACTTGTCGCTCGGTCATTTCAAATGACCGAACTTTGATCTCGACTAAAGGAAAGACAATAGAAGCTGGTGACAGATCTCTCGGCAAGAATCGCGTAAACGCTGTGGTAATTAAACGCGTAATATCTCTCACACGTCAACGGTTTGGTAATCTGTGAAACCCGAACTGGGCGATTAATCCCAGCCATCTGTGCAATATAGATAACACGTCAACTTAAACAATCCCAACTCAGAGGAAAAGCGATTTCCGTGATAACATTTCAAAAAATTGTTTTCGTGCGGCCGGACCTGAGCGAAACCTGGCTGGTCCTGGTTAACTATCCCAATGACCTTTTAATCTTTTGTTTTTGGCTTGGCGATTGGTACGCGTGATATCAAGTAATTTTCTACCACGCTAGTGTGGTTTACACATTTCCTTTGATTGTTCTGCTCGATATTATACGTGGAAAATATAGAAAAGTTAAAACGTCCATGATGCAAATCATTGAAACCGACTGTCCTGAAAGATTGAAAGTACCCTTCCCAGTGTAGCAGGTCGAAATGTCCAGCCTGATTTGGGTCGTAAATGCTTTGGAAAACCGCATTTCCGGTCACTCAATGCTGATGTAATCGGCTAAACAAAACCACCGCGGAAATGTATTTAAACAGCTAGCAGATCAGGGTATCAAGGCTACTCGCTTATCAAACAATGTCGGTTTATACGGTGGATTGCTTGTCCTGTAAAAAAGTATTCAAGACGCTCTACTCGTTGAGTAAACACATGAGGGAACGCCATGAAATCGAGAATGAATTGTTACCCGCGTTTAAAGACCAGGAAGGAAAAATGGCGAGTGTTCCAAAACCACGCGACCGACTGCCTCAGCAAATGTTGCAAGGATACAAGATGTGGATTGCCGGCCTGGTGGAAAGGATAAACTCCACGTTTCATCCTCGTCTTCCAGGTAAACATTCTGCATACTGTAATTACTTTGTACTGTAAAACTAATGCTAATATCATGCATGGATTACTGCTTTGCTGTTAAACAGCAGAGAATATTCCTTGTGAGGGAATCGAAATGTATTTTTTCACCCGCGATTTCTCAAGCATCTTTCAGGTTTTGTTAGCGCAAGATTGTTGCGAAGTGCGAAAATGGCCTCAAGCTTTTAATTACCTATAACTCCTGTGAGGAAGTTTTAAATACTCGTGAAAACAACCCTTGTCAAAAAACAAAACTTTTATTTGAAATGATGGCTCCCGGAGGAGTCATTTCGAGGATGATCCAGCGGTGCACTGATGGTTTGTCTGAGACACAAGATGCAAACACAGGCACAAGTTCTCTTCATTTACTCTCAACTGTATCTCCCATAAGACAAGTTTGTTTATGCACCCGCCGTTTTCTTCTTATGTACACAGCATGGTACTGCTATGGAGAAAAAAAATAATTGATAGGCCATAGGAGAGTGATGAAAGGATAGGATTTGAGATATTTAATGTATTTCTTTGTCAAATGTACTACTGAACTGCTCTGAGTTAAGTAACAGAAATGAATAACCCTATCTGGGAACAGCAAGGTCACAACTAAGACATCACTGATTGCCCTGAACCCCCCACCCACAGGCAGTTATGCCAACATCCCTTTTATTTCCTGTCATTTAAGACATTTTCCTCTTTTCTAGGGAGATGGATTAAAATTGATTGCCATCAAGTACCAAAGGCATACTTTGAGTACCTTATTGGGAGAATAAATGCTCAATTGAACTCTGTGCGAGAGGTGTGCCACAAAGCACAGCCCAGTTACCAAGCCTCTACAATGAAGCTTTCATATAAAATTTGGTGCCTGGACAAACTTTTGGATGCACTAGAGGAACAAAACTTGGCATCCCTAAACACAGAAGTGTTATTCTCGGGAAATGAGATGTGCGAAGAAGAGGAAGGAGAAGAAGGCTTGTCTGCGGAGGAAGAAATAAAGAGGGCAAAACAAAGGGTTTATGGTCCTGGACAAAAAATGAAAAGGCCCTCATCAAAGTCGTCATTAATTGTTGGGTATGGAGAGGGAAGAGCCACACGAGAAGTTGAACTTATATGGTGGCCAAACTTGTACACTCTAACTGAGCATGGCCAAATGGTCCTGAGAATGTATATAGAAAAATGCAATTTTTAGTAATATCATAACATGTGCAGTTCCTAAAAATATCTCATATCCACTGTTAGATGGTCAATTGGAAATTCTGAGAGGGAGAGGGTTGAAAAGGTAAAAATTGTAACTAAATATATATACAAACTTCAACTCAAAATTTCTGGAGGGACTGAGGGTTCAAACCAAAGAAACCTAATTTGTGGATATTATGGATATTTTCTGGAATCACACAATGATCAATATAAATATAATTTAGATACACCCAATGCTGTACACTGACCTCTACTTTTTCCATTGAACAATAAGAGCCATTAACTCTTTCCTCAAACAGGCCATGTTCGTGAATGTCCACTGAAATGACAGAAGGCAGTTTCTGCTTTTTATGATATCTCTCACGGAGAGAATCACACCAACACCACAGCTCGCAGATCCCTCTCCAGTTCTAGTTTGATGCGGCATGTTGAAGCATGGTAAAGGGAGATCTAGTTTGGGTTGGTTCCAATTTTCCTCTTGGAAACTGTTATTGTGGGAGAGAAGCTCAAAACCAGTTAGCATGTTCTTAACAACCACTAGAATGTCTCTTGGCTGGTAAATCTTGAGTCCATCATCAAAATAAACAGTTCTATTTTCTACATCGAAGCACAGTAATCCCCAGTGTTGTGGTGAATCAAAATGAAAAGGTGACAAAATGTATGTGGCATCTTGCACAGCACAGTGGCCAAAGAAGGGCATCACCATTTGGCTGAAGTACCGTGGTCCTTGTTTTGCCCAGGTTTGGCTGTACGATGAGAGGTACACTAGGTTAGTGGGCTTGCTGTCCTCGAGAAATTTCAAACATACTGTGTCTATAGTGAAACCATTCACATAGCGTTCACAAGCTAGAGTGCTAAAGTCAGTAGCATCCATAATGCACGTGCCTTGTCTAATAACCTCCTCATTAGGCCTAGAATTCCACAGTACATCTCTGACTTTGGTAAGGTCTGAAACAGAGCTGCTGTTGTTTGCAAGCCACCTTTCTTCTTCTCTGAAACTGACAGCTTCTGAAGCTAGACTACACATAGTCTGATATAGACCAACTGATTCTTTAGTGAAAGTTCCTAGTCTGCCCATAGTCACTGTAGCTTTGTCATCTTCATCCCCATCATCAGGTCTGTCAACAGTAATAGTCCCCACAGTTCTAGTACCTGACAGTTCTTTCAAAAGCTGTACAGCATGTGTCACTGCACTTTCTGCTGGACGAAGATTGACTAGTAGTGGGTCACTGACCTCATTTGGGCTCTGAACAAGCTTAATATCTTGCTTTGAGATGAAGACAACTTCAGGAAGTTTCAAACATGCTCTTTCCCCACGAGTAAGAACATTGAGATTTTCAAAAATCTCTTTACTTTGGGCTACATCATCAGCTTTTAATTGGTCTAAGTGGCAGCTGTTGTTACTGTTCTGCAGAATTGATGTTGCCATTGCTGTGGCTGTGCACTTGCTGCTGCTTTGCTGCTGTGTAGTTGCCTCTGCTGTAGTTACTGGTGCCACTGGGGTAGTGTTGCTGCCATGCTGCTGTGTTGATAACTCTGCTGCTTTTTTTGGCATGTGTCTGGCTGTGCTGCTGTCATCCTGTTGTGATGATGCTGTCTCTTGTGCTGGTGCCACTCCAGGAGTGTTGCTGCTTTGGTGTTGTGGTTCCGTGCCTGGTTTGCCGCCACTTTGTTTAAAATTTGTTTCCCACTCTTCGTGGTTGTAATCTATGAGTGGAAATTGGCCAGGTACCACCACACAGTGCTTTGTCATCTCTGTATACTCATATTCACAATAATCTGGACCAAACAGATTAGTAAATAGCTCGTCCATTTTTCCAATCCATTTTCTATCTTCTTCACTCCAAGCCATTCTTTTAGCTTTCCAGCCACACCCTCTGTAGTAGAACAGCTTCTCTCCTGAACGAATAAAGTTAATAAAGTAAAGAATTTGCATACTTTTAATTGCATTTTTTCGATGTAAAGAAAGGAATTTTCTGTTATCAGGTCTTGGGGTTGACACTTTTCATCAAGACAATTTAAGACAAGATTTTTATCATCAATGCCTGTTTGAAGGTATGACTGACTCCTTGGGAGGTCTCCTTTAAGACTAGCCTATCTCTAGACAATCATGTATATTACCAGTTGTAATGGACTGTCTAGCCTCTCTGAATGCTCGCCTCATATCAAGTAGCATCTCTGTGTAAACATGGGTGAGGATTTGGTCCACTATAGCATAGGAAAAAAGCACAATTATTAATAATAATTTTTAATCTTGCTACTTCAACATCATTTGTGTGAAAATTTACACAGGAATCTCAAATTACCTGAGGAAGTACTGCTTGATGAGTCGTGAGAGGTTGCTCTTAAGTACAGCAGCCTTTGGAGCTTGTGTCCAGCCTCGTAACCCTGGTTGGACAAGTGGTGTAATGAGCGATGCATCCGAAAAAGCATTGGTACATGCTCCACAGTGAGGTGGCCATAATCACCTGTACCAAGGCTTTTTCCAAACATCTCTAACAGAAGGAACCCCCACTCCTTACACTGAAAAATTGAACATTACAGTCAACAACAAAGTCTGTAGGAATTGGTTCACTAAGGAGAGATACACTTTCTTACAAAGTCACATGCAGTAAAGGAAAATCTGATACAGAATTTGTCATTAGCATAGTGATACAGTTAGAGAGAGCTACAGCAACATTAGTCCTGGCTATTGAAAGGGCATAACAAGCTTCATTACCACAAGGAATTTGAGCCCAATGTATGGAATTATTTTTTTGCGATTGAAATCCAATTTCTCCTCGAATATTACAGCCAAAGATCCAAAACCTTTGAACACAAATTACTAAGTTTCACAAGCTCTTGAAACATTTGTACAGTACTAGTCAATCCATGTACTATGCATAATTCCCTCACACAAAGGTGTCTGTTAAGGAGGATGCACATGTGTGCACATGTTCTGCGCATCACACAAAGCATGGTTTAACTTGTCTAGTACATGAATTATAAGTATTTTAAAGTGGTCAATCTTCAATCAAAAGAATAGGTATCACAAACCTTAACATCAAAAATATCAATGAGAGATTGGGGCGACCATGTGCTAGTGAAGACGTACGTGTTTTCCTCCCGTGCTGTTCTTCGATGAAATTTCAACATTTCATGTCCATGTGCTTAGTCTATGGCGCAATGCTATAAACGTAAAGAGAGATTAAGTTTTGATAGCGATATTTCCTCTCCTGAAGGAAAAAAGATCTGCGAGAGCCCACGTTCTGACCCAAATATAAACACAGCAAGCGACGAAGGCGAAGTCGACCAAGTGTTGGAAGCGCTGAATATGACAGAAAGGATTGCCTCACAACTAGAAGTGATCTGCCAAACGCTTGCAAGCGTCGAAATTAGACTACAGAGGCTCGAAGGTATATTTGAACGTTTCTCTGCTTTGGAGAGGTCGATTAACAGCCTTCAAACTGGACTAAACACGCTAAGCGAGAAGTCGAGAATAATAGAAGAGAAGACGAATGATATTGAAAAGGCAATGGAGTTTGAAAACGCAGAAATCGAGGGGCTAAAGAAGAAAGACAAGGAGAATGAAGATAAAATCAAAGAGCTTGAGGATAAATTGCTGTACCAAGAGGTATACAATAGAAGAGAAAATTTACGTTTCTTTGGAGTCCCCGAATCTACTACTGGTGCCGAGAATACATTTGAAGTGATGCGTAAATTTCTTAAAGAAGAGATGGATTTGGAAAATGCAGAAGATATTGAGTTTCAGAGAGCTCATCGAATTGGCAAAAAGAAGATGGGAGAGACCAGGCCTGTTATCGTTCGTTTCTTGAGATTTCCAGAACGTGAACTGGTTTTTAGAAAAGCGCGTGAGCTGGAGGGCGATACTGATGTAAAAGTCTACTCGGATCTCCCCAAGGAAATTAGTGAAAGAAGAAAAAAGCAATGGCCAAGGCTAAAGAAAGCAAGGGAAGAAGGAAAGATAGCATTTTTTAGCAAACCTGAGCCTGACAAATTGTTTATTGATGGACGTTTTGTTCCTTTGTAAATTGAACATTTAGATTTTTTTTTTCAGGAACGGTTTCTCTACAGATTGAACATTTTATTTGTATTTGATCTTGTTGTTATTTTTTGTAACGGGAGGGTTGCGTAAGATCATTTAGACTCAAATAATTGTTCCAAACTCCGAGGCGGCTCTAGGTGTTAATTACTCAGCCGCCATTTATTCTCTTTGTGTAAGACATTGTTGTGTAATGTCCTTTATTTGTTGTTTCTCTTACTTATTATGTTGTTGTGTAGAAACCTCTTGTGACCTCTGTCGTTACCACATATTAATTTATGCGCAGTTGCAATGCGAAATACTTTTATACATGACTAGGTTTAATTATCCCATTCGAGAAGGAGTATATAAATTTTAAATTACTTTCTGTTAATGTTCGAGGGATTCGTTCCGCAACAAAGAGGAAAGCTCTTTTCACCTGGCTTAATGAGCGAAAGTACGATATCATTTTCCTTCAAGAAACCTATAGCACTGTAGATGTTGAAGATATCTGGAAGACGCAATGGCAAGGTAAGCTTCATTTTGCACATGGTTCTAATCACAGCTGTGGGGTGATGATTTTAGTGAGAAGTGACCTCGATTTCAGCCTAAAATCCGTTAATTTGGATACCGAGGGCCGCTCTATTATAATGGAAGCTGAGGTACAAGGCTCGTTGTTCTTGTTTGTTAATATTTACGCTCCCAACAAGGTTCAAGACCAATGCCGTTTTTTTGAAAATTTAAATAAAAACATTGAAGGTTTTGTTGTTAACAAAGAGCATAGGATAATTGTAGGGGGAGACTTCAATGTCACGCTGGATTCTGACCTTGATTGTTCCGGCGGAAAACCTTTTAGAAAAGACTCTGTCAAACAAATACAAGACTTATGTCTCGATTTTGACTTAATAGACATTTGGCGAATTCGAAATCCGGAATCTAAACGTTTTACGTGGAGACAAAAAAATCCTTTCATTCAGAGAAGACTTGACTATTGGCTAATCAACGATGCTTCCCAGGATGATATTGAGAAATCTGATATTATTCCTTCGATCAACTCTGACCACTCGGCAATTTTTCTTCATCTTAATAGTTTGGACAAACAGGAATATGGTCCCTCTTTTTGGAAATTTAATGCCAGTCTTACCGATGATGACGATTTTGTCACATTGATAAATGAAAGTGTACCCATGTGGTTAAAGGAATTCGATGAAGTTACAGATAAAAGACTGTTGTGGGATTTAATCAAGTACAGGATTAGACAGGTTTCAATAAAGTATAGTAAAGAAAAAGCGCGCAGAAAAAGAAAAAAGATTTCTGATCTTGAGACCTCTCTAAGGATTTGCGAAGAAAAGTGCAACGAGTCACCAACATTTGAGAATCAGGAGGAGCTTGAAATGCTGAAAATGGAATACGATTCCATTTATGAACAGATAGCAAAAGGAGCCATTATTCGATCAAAAGCCACCTGGTACGAGAAAGGCGAAAAAAACAATAAGTATTTTCTAAACCTGGAAACGCACAAAAAAGCTAAAAGCTCTGTTCGCAAAGTTTTTAACAAGGAAGGTGTGCTAATCACAGATCCTAAAAAAATTCTGCAGGAGATTAAAAATTTTTATTCCAATCTTTGTAAACGTGACCCTCTTAGACCATCAGAGGAAATGTTGAACTCTTTTTTGAATAACTCTGAAATACCGAAACTCACTAATAATGAGGCTCGAATCTGTGATGGAAAATTAACAGTTGACGAGTGTTACAAGAGTCTTCAGCTATTTGAGAGCAACAAGTCACCAGGTAATGATGGATTAACGGCTGAATTTTATAGAGCTTTTTGGCACATTTTAGGAAATCTGATGGTAGACAGTTTAAACTATTCTTATGATTATGGCGAGTTGTCAAATTCCCAGAAGGAAGCCATTATTGCCTTAATTGAGAAAAAGGATAAAGACAAACGGGATTTGTCGAACTGGAGACCAATCTCACTTATCAATGTGGACGTAAAAATAGGCTCAAAAGCTATTGCTAAAAGATTAGAGAATGTGTTGCCAAATATCATACATTATAATCAATGTGCATATGTTAAGGGAAGAACTATTTTTGACGCAGTTAGAACGATAGAAGATGTCATGGAATTCTCAGAAAGGTATAATCTTGAGGGGAGAATGATTTGTATAGATTTCAAAAAAGCGTTCGATACTGTAAGCAGAGATTTTCTATTTCGCACTCTAACATCTTTTGGTTTTGGCCCATCATTTTTGCAATGGATCCATACATTTTATAACAATATCTCAAGTTGTGTCATAAATAATGGTTTTTCTACTCAGCCCTTTGCAGTTGAAAGGGGAGTGAGACAGGGAGACCCACTCTCTGCTTACCTGTTCATCATAGTGCTAGAAATTCTTTGTATTAGTATACGCAATAGTAAAGATATTTGTGGTATTAAGGTAGATAACGAAGAGGTCAGATTAAGCCTTTTCGCAGATGATTTGACTGGCTTTCTGAAAGACGATCTTTCTCTTGTGAACTTTCTTAAGCTCATAGAAGATTACGGAAGTTGTTCAGGCCTTAAGATCAACCAAGATAAATCAGAAATAATGCTATTAGGAAATTGCGCTTATACGTTACAACAAGATAACGCCGTGTCAGGCAACTTAAAGATTAAAAAAGCTGTTAAAATTTTGGGAGTGCACTTCACGTATGATCGTCGAGCGAAACAAAAATTAAATGTTGATGAATTAATGAGTTCCATTCAACAAAAACTACGAATTTGGAGGTGGAGGGATTTGACTATTATCGGAAGAATTCAAATTGTCAAAACCTTTATTATTCCTATTTTCCTATATCGCGCGAGTTTGATTTCAGTAAATAGGGAATTTGTGAAAGATGTTAACAAAATTATCTTTGATTTTATCTGGAAGGGAAAGGACAAAGTCAAACGCTCTGCTCTTATTAGTGACATTGAAGATGGGGGACTTAAAGCCCCACATTTAGATTCTATAATAGAGACTCAGAGAGTCCTTTGTTGTAAAAAATTGGCAAGCGATCAACCGAGCAATTGGAAAAAAATTCTCCTGCATTATCTTGAACCTGTAGGGGGTAAATTTATCTTATGTTGCGATTTTGATTTGAAGAAATTGCCTGTAAAGCTTCCAGCATTTTATGAAGAATGCTTAAAAAGTTTCGCAAAATGTTCCGCAGCGAACCACGCAAGTGTCCAGGATCAAAATAGACAAGATCTTTCAAAAGCTATTGTGTGGAACAATAAATTTATTTGTATCGGTGGTAAATCTGTGTACTTCAGAAACCTAGCAGAAAGAGGAATTCTTAGAATGGGGGATTTAATCTCCGACAATAACGAACTTATTGTCAAAAGTAATTACAAGTTGAGAGAATTAAATATCTCGCCGTTGGATATATTTAGACTTATTTCTGTAATCGATGCCTTACCAGTTGAATGGCGGGAATCATTGAACACGTTGGCTTCTACAGCCGACGAACCTTTCAATTTGCATAATGAAATCAAATTAAGTTTTAATGGGAAAAATGTTTTAATCGAAACAGTCGTTTCAAAGACCGTATATAAAGAACTTCGAAATAGAGTCATCACTCCACCGACTGCTCAACTGAATTTTAAAACCCTTTTTTTTAATGATGTTCTAGAATGGAAAGAGATTTACAGCCTGCCATTTCGTGCTTCCTTGGACACAAAATTGCGTGAATTTCAATATAAATTACTTAATAGGTGTCTTGTCACAAATTCCTTTCTAAACAAAATTGGTATTATTCCATCTCCGGCATGTTCCCTTTGTGGTGAAATGAACGAATCCTTGGAGCATTTTTTTATTTGTTGTCGATACACTAAGGATTTCTGGTCTGAGGTTATAAAATGGTTTGACAATCAAGGAGTAACGATACAACACCTTTCTGATAAAGATATAATGTTTGGCATTCTAAGGTGCGAAGATGAGTTATTTATTAATCATACTTTAATAATTGCTAAACAGTATTTATATTCTTGTCGACAGAACAAATCTTTTCCTTCAATTAAAGTATTTAACTCCAAAATTAAAATAATTCACCAACTTGAGACAATGATCGCAAAATCAAATAATAAACTAAAAGCTCACAATATGAAATGGAGCAAGTACAAAAACAATTAGACGGATATAGAATCTCGTGTTGTTGCTGCGCTGTAGTAGTAGTAGTATATTTAGAGGCAGAAGAGAGTTAAGTGGAACTGTGTGGTGTGCATGTAAATATATGATGTACCGTGTTTGTCTGTTTATGTCCATTACGTTTGTTTATGAAAAAATTGTATGTAACTTCGAATCAATAAAAATTAATAAAATACAAAAAAAAAAAAAAAAAAAAAAAAAATATCAATGAGATGTTCCTCATCTTCCTTGAACTCTTTATCCCTCATAACATATGCAATTTCTTTCCACAGTGAACACACCTGCAATTAGTATAATATTATAAGGGTTCAAAGTTAAAAGGCAGGCCCTGAAAGTATTGTGAAGTGAAAAAGCCTGCATTTAGTTAACATTGTGATAGAGATTTGGAAATATTATTATACCAAAATTATTTTAAATTTCCGATGAGTACTTCATAATAATTACTATTTAAATACTCTTTTTTGTATAGTGTAATTTGCAGTACATTAAAAATTAATCAGTGAACAGAAATTAAATGCAATAAGCCTAACCTTGATTAAAAATTCCTTTGTCAATGAGCCTGCATAGTAACTTAGTTCGATGTTGGTCTGATCCACTTTCTTTGACTTCTTCCTCTTATCTTTTTGGCCTTTTTTTGACTGCATAGGCCTGTAGAGTTGTTTGAATTGCATTTCAACATCTTGCTGTTTTTCTTTCCACTGGGTCATCTGCAATTCAAGCTCCTTGCTTACAGCTGTATATATAATAGCAAAAAAAAATCATTTCAAATAGGTCCTATTTAAACACAGGCAACTGCAATATCCAGCATTCTATTGCATCCATGTAGCTGAATTCAAGCAGGTGAATATGTCAGTTTACATATATTACCAACTTTAATGACCAAAGGGAATAGGAATAATGGTTCATATACAAAAAGTGTGACATGTGAAAGGTTATAAATTAAAAAAAGTATAACCCATTGTAATACCTGAATTTGGCAAGTCAATTTCTTCTAGTCTGGTGCCAAAATCACGGACAAAAATCCCACTTTCCATCATTTCCTGATAGTACTACAAGATAAAAGATAAAAAAAGCTTCAGGCAAATCCACCGCAGAATAAAAGGGCAAAGGTTGATCTTTCATTTCTATTCTCTAGCCACACAATAGCAGCCCTGAGAGCGACACCACATGGCTCTTTCCGTCCCCAGTGAAACAATAAAATGATGGAAGAGATCTGTGTCCATTTCATCCACGACATAATGACCATTGAAATTGGCTTGGTAACCTTGTCATGTTGGCAGACCAAGATTCACAGGGGTACTATACCACAATTTGTCAACCAACTTTATTGTAACACCTGGAGTCCCCTCATGTCAAATCTACAATGCAGCATTGTCTCAAGCACACAATCAAAACTGCACAGCATCGTGTTTACAAAAATTCAAAATAAAAATCGTGCAAAATGTGTTGTACATTCGACCAGTAACAACACCCAGATATATGATTGTGATTGTCATTTTACCATTTAATGTTTATTTTGTCAGGTTAAAGAAATAATGTACAGGAGATCACAACAGAACAAAGAGGACATAATGGCACCTTTTGTCGTGTCTCACAAAATGCAATTTTGTTAAGGATGCAGAGTTTGGCCGCCTCGGGGTCCTGGAAATGGTCAGCTAGTTTTTTATTAGGAAGAGACTCTTCCACGATTTCTTCAATAGATGCCAATAGCTGCCGTTCAGTGTTTCCTGAAAACATGATTAGAAAGATTGTGTCTATTTGTACTTGAAATATTTACAAAACAGCCCTGTTTACAGGAGACCTCATCTATACAACCACATATTTATCAAAGCCATTCCACTCGGGGCAAATACATGTATGCATTTTGAAGGAGAGACAGGTAACCAGAAAACAAATCTTGAGTAGCATGTCATGTCACAGAACAGGTATTTCCTTTGCAAATTCAGTACCAAAATACAGTATTAATTACATACAAATTACATGTACAAAGTGATTAGGTTATTGTACTGGTCTTACACAAAGCAGCCATGAAAGCTGACTCTCCCCTAAGAATAGGGCTGTTTGTTCATACAGGCAAATTTGTTTTTATATCATTAAAATATTTTATTTTGCTCTCATTGTGTGTTACTCTACAGTACCTTTCCCTGTACTATTCCATATCCTGTGAAAGTATTACATCGAACTGTATGAGGCGTGTCACCCACCAGTTCTGATGGACTAAACATTAAGCTGCGTGATTATTTCTTTTGCGTTACATCGAACTGTATGAGGCGTGTCACCCGCCAGTTCTGATGGACAAAACATTTCATTAGTATTGCTAATAGATTATCTATTTCATATTCATGTTACATCAAACTGTATGAGGCGTGTCACCCGCCAGTTTTGATGGACAAAACATTTCATTATTATGGCTGATAGATCAACTATTTCATATTCATGTTACATCAAACTGTATGAGGCGTGTCACCCGCCAGTTTTGATGGACAAAATATTTCATTAGTATAGCTGATAGATTAACTATTTCATATTCATGTTACATCAAACTGTATGAGGCGTGTCACCCACCAGTTTTGATGGACAAAATATTTCATTAGTATGGCTGATAGATCAACTATTTCATATTCATGTTACATCAAACTGTATGAGGCGTGTCACCCGCCAGTTTTGATGGACAAAATATTTCATTAGTATGGCTGATAGATCAACTATTTCATATTCTTGTTACATCAAACTGTATGAGGCGTGTCACCCGCCAGTTTTGATGGACAAAACATTTCATTACTATGGCTGATAGATCAACTATTTCATATTTCATATGAATATTCACCAATATTTACTTCGCCTTCGGCGAATAATTGTTAAATAACTATTCCTAATTATAATAGAAATTTATGATTTTAGGGTAACCTGAACAGGAGGCAAAAGACACATTATTTCGTCCGGGAGCTGTTCCTTGTCCAGGTCTTAACTTCACAGTGATCCTATCTGCCTTGAAGTTGGCTGGACCATAATCAGAAAGTTTGGCATTGCATTCTGGAAGTGAGCCAATCTCATAGGCCAGCAAACCAACACTTTTCAGCAGTTGCTCACTGTTTCTCATCTCACAGTGCAAAGCACAAAGACTCATGGTAGAAAGGTCCTCATCAAGGAGGCATGTTAAATCATCTCGCAACCCTTTAAATCTATAAAATAGTACATTGAGGATTAATTAAATGAAGGTATACCTATGGTGGTGCCCGTCAGGTAAAAAACAAATGACATCAAGCAGAAATATCCAGCCATATGACACATTTTTTCTACTGAACAAATTGTTTATTTACGACCATTAACTAACTATATATTATAAATCATTAAGGATGTTTTTAATTAGTTGTTCATGGTTATACTACAATGGTTAAATAAGAAATACTGACAATGATATCAGCAGGACCATCTGAATACATCCTGTGATTTATTTCGCACACATTTTCTAATATACATTTATTACATTACCCGCCAATGTTTGCCTTTGTTTGACTGAAGTGTTCCAGACAGACTTCATGCATCCCTAAATCACAATCACATGCCTATTACAGCAAAAATAATATTAAGAATGGATACATCTATTTTATTTTGCTTCAAAAAGTCAATAAATGAGGGGACCAGTCAAACAGTCACTGGAGGACCACCAAAAAATATTGTGCAAAATGTTGTATTTGTGTTAGCTGGACATCATTTAGCTCTTATTAATTGAGCAGCAGGTCTGTATGGGAGAATCCTGACCGAGGTCGTAAGTACAAACCGAATGCACCGAGGTCAAGATGATCCTACATAGACCAACTTAACTCGGTTAATAAGATGTTTAATATATGGCAAAAACAAGAACAATTAAATTTGTTTAATTTAACTGGTTTGTACTAACTGACATTCTGCTTGCAAACAGCGATCAGCCTAATGTGTTGCAACTCAATATCTCACGAGTGAGCGGTGCTCACTTGTGAGATATCAAGTGGAACACTCAAAGATAAAATTCATATCCACGCGCAGGCATGTAATATCCTCTATTTACAGTATGATGGCTCAATTCTGCTTTCAAATGAGCCCTATACTACCCTTTTAAGTATGAACATTGAAACATTACCTGGTAAAACTAGAACAGTTTCAAAAGATATCTAGGCACATTCTTATATTTGGACATTTCAAACTTAAATGTACAATCAAAAAACTTACTCTCAGTGCCAGGCAGAAAATGCAGAACTCTAGAGCAAGGCCTTGTCCACCAAGCTGAAAATCCTCATCGTCGATCTTTGCCATCAGGAGCACCAAACCTTTGTAATCAAGGGTAACTGTATACAAAACAAATTGACTCAGTTTAATAACTGAGCAGTTTTCAATGCAGTCTATAAATACAGTAATTGATTTTGCATTACTGTGCAGGTTGATTAGAAATAGTTTAAATTTTATAACACCAACAACTAACTGTGGCTTGCTTGAAGGTATTTTCATGCCTGATTAATTTATATCAAGTTCTGATTACAGTGTAGTTCTCAGAGTTGTTTGCTTCTATTAATTGCAGATTGGCAAAAGTTATTCCTTTGGTTTTGCTAGCTTTGGCAACATTAGACACCTAGTGCTATTCAGTATGCCTCTATATGCACTGTCTTGGTTACTACAATGCAGTTGTTAATGTAAAAATTATCACTTTCAAGTTAAAAAGCTAAGAAAAAATTGTTCGGAAGGAAAAGTATATTTTTAATGTGCATAAATAAGTGTCCCCAATTACTGAACTAATAATGATTAATAAAGGAATTTTAATTTTTTTTCAGATCCAGTACCCTTAAAGCGTATACGATAGTGTTTGCCATCCACTTTAATCCCCATCTTTTTTAGCTTGTCCTTCTGCTTGTTTAAATTTAAGAACAGCTTCCTGAGTTCTTCCCTTGAAAATGCAAGATATACAAATAATAATAGGCTAACGTATAGGTGAAGATTCACAATCATTAATAGCCCTCCAACTTATAGTCTTAATTAAAGATGGTTAGTTTAAAATAATATTTGAAACAGAAGTTTGTGTAGTCAACATGATCTCCCAAATA
>CAXHUQ010000656.1:0-33654 GCA_964020085.1 Micromussa lordhowensis | reverse complement strand
AAAAAAGACTTGATGCGATGAGCGCTTTGGAAAATAACCCTTAGATTAATGCAACCATAAAATCTATTAATGCAGGTCGTTAGTTGTTTAGCAAAAATTTTGCTCTGTGACCCTAAATAAGGTAGAACTAAGATAATATCCTTTTTGGGGACCGTGGTGATTGGATTCTTCGCTCTGTTTTGCTGTCTGTTCAGAACATCATTAATGTTGTAATTGATAATACCAGCAGGGCCCCCAAAAAGGATATTATCTTAGTTCTACCTTATTTAGGGTCACAGAGCAAAATTTTTGCTAAACAACTAACGACCTGCATTAATAGATTTTATGGTTGCATTAATCTTAGGGTTATTTTCCAAAGCGCTCATCGCATCAAGTCTTTTTTTCCCTATAAGGATAGGATCAACCGTTCTCAAATGTCAAAAGTTGTGTATAAGGCTAGTTGTTGGGACTGCCAGGATTTTTACATTGGGAAAACAAAACGTAGATTGCATGACAGAAAAACTGAACATTTTAAGGCGATCACGAGCAACTGTCATGCGTCTGCTATCGCAGACCACATTACGTCAACTGGTCACAACTTAAAATGGGACCACTTTGATATACTGGCAAAAGGACGGTCAGACACACATTGTAAGATAAAGGAGACTCTACTTATCAGGGAATTAAAACCTACCCTAAACGATAAGGTTAGCAGCGAAAAGCTTTATCTTTATTAGTTTGCAGCTTCGGATATGCAAATTTGTTTCTCTGTTTCTTTTAAACAATTAAGTCTACAAGTATGTTAAACTACGTGCTTTATAAACTCTACAAATATTAATAATAATAATAATAATAAAATTTAATAATAATAAAAATAATAATAATACAAATAATAATAAAAGTAATCATATTGTTTTTGTAGAGTAAAGCCGTGTTCACACTAAATGTTAATTATATTCAACTGAATTACGATTCAATCTATCATACTACATTCGATTTTATTCAAATATGGTTCCGTTCACATCTGCGAAAATGCAAATAAACTAGGCAGGGTAACCTCAAAATGGCGCCCTATCGAACAGCTGCCATGATATTCACCGCAATACTTGACTTGGAGGCCAGAAGAAAGGCAAAGGAAGCTTCGAAGGCTAGAAGAAGAAAAATACAGTTACCCCGTCTGAAACAGCAACCACGGATGAGACAGCGTTCTCCATCGGCCATTCCTCGGCTCATTTTGTCCCATACGAGTTTCTTGTTGTTCATGGTATTTAACTCATGTTGCACCGCCTCTTCACTCCATAAAGCGATCAAAAGTTTAGTTTCCTCAAACCACCACGTGTCCGCCATTTTGTTCAATCACGCACTGTAATTGCTTCAAACAACCCCAAGGAGGTTGTTTCAAGTAATTGTAATCCAATTATAACCAGGGACTGTAATTAGTTGATGTGAACCCATTTCATATTTAATTCGATTATAATTCGATCATAGACTAATCAAGGCCTAATGTGAACACGGCTTAAGTGTTGCAATTGTATTATTGTAAGTAACACCGGTAATCACATTGTATTGTAAGTAGTGTGTAAGTAATTGAATTGTTATATATTTTTGTTGGTAATGTAATGGACTTTAGTAGTTGAAAATTTTGTAATTGTTGTAAACTATGTAAGTAGATCTATTAGTGTATTTGTGTTGTAAGTAGTGTAACTCTGATAGCGACAATAAAATATCAGAAGATTGTGTGAACATAAAAAAAGTGCGATATTATTGGCTTTTGTATTTTTTGTAATACTTTGTAAAATATTTGCTGTTGTAGTCGAGCAAGGGCTGTATTGTCTCTCAGCGATCAAAGGCGTAAGTCAAATTTGAATGTAAGAAATGTTGCCGGGAGTTTTTGCCAGACCTGTTCTATTTAATTTAAGGCTCGTATTGAGCATTTTGCATTTTTTTTTTCTCAAGTAGAATAGGAAAGATATTTGTTTACAAACATTGTTTTTGTTATTTAAATGTTCAAAACGTTAAGCAGAAGAATTCTGTTTCACCAGCCAATAGATCTCTTAATAACAATAGGTGACGTCACTGACATTACATACTACTTATTAACCGAGAGTGAGGTCGTTACAGGGAAATCTCAGACCGAGTCCTTGATGTATTGACCGAGCGATAGCGAGGTCAATACATTAAGGCCGAGGTCTGAGATTTCCCTGTAATGACCGAACGGACGAGGTTAATAAGTTATTTATTATGTGGCCTTTTTAGCGCTATTCTTGAAAAGAATATAATAAACTGAACACCGCAAGTAAATTTCCACATCCGCTTGCGCGCGCTACGGCTTTCTTCGTCGTTCATACTAAAGAAGTATCTCTGTGCTAGTTTTTCTCTCAGTTATTGAAAATATAGTAGTACTTTGTCCATCTTTTCTGTTGTTTTCGCCCACGCGCACATAGTTTTTTTACTCACAACTCAAAAGAGCCGTGGAGCCGAGAAAAAATTTCATAATGCCCGGTCATTACAAGAAAATAATGCCCACTCAGCAGCCAATCAGAGTGCGCGTACTTTTGTAGCCATATAATAAACTGTGATAAAACACGACGGGCATTTGAGAACTCGAGGGAAATGTAGAAAACAAGAGCCGCTGGCGAGTGTTTTCTACATTTCTCGAGTGTTCTCAAATGTCCGGAGTGTTTTATCACAGTATAACGGTCAGTGTTAACAATGTACTGGTTTGCTCTGTGGTATATGAAACACGAAGTGTTGTGCGCTGTTTAATCATGTATTTAATCACTATTGATTGTGCTTATTGCTATAAAGTTAGTGGGATAACTTGGTTTTGAGTCTTTTTACTCCCGTCGATATCACACTTTTTTTTAC
This sequence comes from Micromussa lordhowensis, assembly GCA_964020085.1. NCBI lineage: Eukaryota > Metazoa > Cnidaria > Anthozoa > Scleractinia > Lobophylliidae > Micromussa > Micromussa lordhowensis. The sequence continues at coordinate 30,807 of CAXHUQ010000656.1, read as the reverse complement.
ATGGCTAGCTCCGTGAGCGGGCAAGATGTATGGGTTATTGACCAAGTGTGAGGTCAAGATGGCTGGATATTGGCCGAGTTCTTTTGACCGAGACGAAAGTCTTGACCTCACACCCATATGTACTGATTAGGTTCTATTCACACCCAGCAGTCCGTGATGCTCCACCGTCAGAGCATCAAATCCAGCCATTTTTTTGTCCGTCGGCTGTGGGAGCAACGCAAATGTGGTTGCCGCCAAGTCATATAATACACCCACTGGCACAATATTTAGCCGAGAATTCTTTTCTAGGGATTTATTTGCAATATTTTTAGATAGACTAGGAGTTGTTCCGCGCAGCATTGTTTGCATGCAGTGTTGTTGAGAAGTTGGACCACTCTTTGCGCGCAGCCATTTCAACACTTCACTATTGGTAAGGCAAGCTGTGCGCTATGTTGTGGGGCTGCGAATCAGTTTTTCCCTGCCTTATGTTGACCCAAACACGATCCGAATCTTTAACCACTTCTCCAAGAGAAAACGAAAATCGCGGTTTAATATCATTTAGCTTGCCGTGCAGCTCATCTCCTGAGCAAGACTATAGTGTTCGGTGCAGCCGGACGTGTCACAAAATTCTCAATATATGCCGGCGGTGCAGACTGTCTGTGATCAAGGTTCATATCATCTGGCTGCTGTAGCTGCGGCGGGATCCTGCTTTTCCATTTTGTCTCGACAAAGGGGCTAAGAGGTTGTTAAAACGAAGCACGTTCCATTTGACGCACTTCCAAAAAATCTAATTCAACAAGTAGGCGGCAATTCATTCTGGAAGTACATATACAGCAACACCGTCAGGAGTACGTGATCTTCATGTTCACAATGTAACGCGAAGCTGAGGTTCTCTACAAACGAAATTTTTGGGAGGCTCGCGACTACGAACTCTAGGAATATTTATTGTATATACAACCTTTTCTTAGCATCTCCGATAAGCTACTGGCACAATATCAAGTCTCTGCCTTAAATTAAAAGCGCTTAATACATTGAAGAAATCCATGATGCTAACATAACTACGAACCAGTTATCGATCTGTTTTGTAACTTTCAATTGTCCTCATTAATACGTTTGATCTGTGCACCACTGCCTTCCGTAAAGTTCTTGGCTTCGCTTGGTGAAAGCCAGTGTTTTGTGCATTTTCCCTGCACTAGATGAAGTCCGAACAAAGCTAATATTAACTATTCACTCTCTTGCGCGCTCTTTTCGATTATCGCCAACAACTACCTTGGGTAACTGTCTTTCTGGGATTATCCTTGAGTTAAGTCTTTCAAGGATTTATCCATGTTTTATTTCCTTTGGGGTTTTTCCTTGGATCAATACTTTTGAGAAATGATCATATGGGTACTTTCTATCGAGGATTATCCTTGGGGTACTTTCTATTGGGAACTATCCTTTGGATACTTTCTTCCGAGGGATTATCCTTTCAAGGAATTATCTTTAGGTTACTTTCCTCTGGGGTTTATCCTTGGGTTAATTCATTTGGGGAATTATCCTTGGGGTTCTTTCTATCAGGGATTATCCTTGGGGGCACTTTCTTTTTCGCCTCCTATAAAGGGAACAGGGGGGCCTCGCGAGGGTCTTCATTACGGGGGTCGTTGGATAAGACTGCTTGCTCTGACGCACCGCAATAAATCTCACTCTCTCTACTCACTCACACGCGATGGGCATATGCGCGCTCTTCACACAAAGTGTGTGCGTGGCTTGGTAATGAGGGGAGGGGAGGGGAGGGTTGGACTATTGTCGACAACTCTTTCATTGCCAAAGGGGTGGGACTTGTCCACAGCAGGAACCGGACAGGGGAATTTAGTCAAGTCTCAGTTGAACTGAAAGCCTTCCTGAGGCATGGTGACTCCAGCACAAAATTGAAACTGATCCGCGTTCTGATCGATGCCTGGCATGAGTTTTTCGTCCTCGTCCTCGCCGCTAAAGTAGTACTCAATTATTTCAAACGCTTTCCTATAGATTTCTTCGTTGTCGTGACTCTGAAGGAATTCGATCTTGTCTAAACCTGGAGTAGAAAAGAAAAAAACATTCCAGCTTAAATTGAATATAACCAATGTGTCACTTCAAAAAGAATTCAAGCTCTAGTCCTGGCAAAACCGGTATTTATGAAGGTTCACATGGAATTTGGGCCTGAAAATGTCAATTTTTATAATTTAAGAAAAGTATCTCATTGAACAAGACATTGCGGTTGGTTTGAAACCTCAGTGAAATTACCGGTTATTTGTGGCCCTGGGGGAGAATGAAAATAGAGAGGTTGGTGTGAATTTCAACCACCTTTCAGTTGGAGCTCATAAGTAAGAAATTCTGCTCGAGTCAAGCCTTGCAAAAATTTCCATTTCTCAAGTTGATATGATTTGGTTTTTCTGAAGCAAATTCATACGGTAATGGAAGAGGGAGTGGGACGGGAAGTTTGATATCAGTGCCAGACATTTCCAGCTTCAAGAAATCCTAATATCTTAGGCAGTATCCGGCAGCAATGTAGCAGACTTAATCAATCATGATGTTACAATGAACACAGAGGACACCCAAAGGCAATTTAATCCCATTAAGGTGTCCTTTACGAGGCCCTGCTAGGGTAACTTGAGACAAGCAACAAGAACAACCTCCCTCCTGACAGAGCCTCCTTTAGGTCTTGTGTTGAGTTAAGACCCACTGACTTACCATAAGCTTCCTCAACCATAACTGCAAACTGGTTAATGCCATCATTTTGAAATGCATCCTGTTTTCCAACCCTAAGGATGTTCTCTAAGCCGCTGAGTGCTACTTGAACAATCTTTGAATCCATGACAGTCAGTAAATCACACAGAGGTTTAATGACTCCTTGACTAACTAGGTATCTGTTGAAGCAAATATGTGCATATTATTATATTTAAAGCAACACTTGCAAATTTAAAGCATCTGAGAGGACTTCTAAGATTAAATATCAAGGAGAAAAAAATGGAAACATTTTATGCGAGCCACCTCATTGTTACCAAAATCATTCGGCTATGCAAGAACGCATGTTATGTATAATTATTAAAATTAAAAATCTCTAAAAGGGGTTATTCAGGGGCAGTGTTTCAAACAGCAAAACAAGGTGGGGTGCACACCAGTTGGCTGTTTGACATGAGAACTTGGCTGTTGGCTGTTTGACATGAGAACACATTCAACTGGTAGAAAAGTAGAAGAATTGTACTTGGGTAGCTCGTGTAGCTGGCAGGATTTGCGAGCAAGTGATATTTTGTGGCAGAGCCCCTGGTTTACTCTCGATTCACCACCAATCCTTTTGCGGCTTTGTTACTTGCGTTCACGGCTTGGCTTGCCGCTAGAATAAAAGCACTGAAATCCCGCCAGCTATACAGGCTTCACTCGAGATCCACCAGGGGCACTGTAACCTCCACCTCATGTTAAATGTGTTATTGTAAGTTCATGTAGGTCGCCACATCTCTCTTCAATCCAATGTTTTGTTACAAAACAAATATCAGGGAAACAGTTTGCATTTTTTCACATTTATGGATTAATACTAAGACCAACTTGATCTGTTCGGCTGTTCCTCCAGATGTAGCATTGGTGATGGCCCATGCTGCTTCCTTTCTTGTTTTAAATTCTGCCTTGCTAAGGATCTCCACCAACATTGGGATAATATTGGCATCAATTACTGACTGTTTTAAAACGACAGAATATGTGCATTACAAAACACAGAATTAAATTTACGATACAGACTGTGGAGGGGATTGGGAAGTCCCTGAGGATGACTATAATTCATGATTTGAAATATGGGAGAGCGTATGGGAAAATGCTGTTTCACCTGTTTAGTACAAGTACAAGCATAATGGTAGTGAGAATGCTCACAAAACAAGCATAAGCACAGAGTAGTCCACACCTCCTTGATACAGGGATACAGGATAAACAAGATAGCAGACCATGTTATGTTTGTGCTTCTACTTACAGCAGTGCATTCTTACTTGACATAGGCACAAGCTCAAGCACAACAGGCACAAAAAGTTCTTTTCCAGCTTGTGTTTGTGCTTGTGCTATGGGCATTCTCACTTACCATTGTGCTTATGCTTGTGTGTGTGTGTGCTTATGATGTAGTGAAAACCTTGCCTAATGGTTGACTAAGGGTAATACTAACTGGAAAAGTTTAAAAAAGGATGCTGTATTTCTACTGTAGGCATGAGAAAGGGGTGCCGTTTTCCATGAAAAGAAAAGAAAATAAATCCAATAAAACAAGCCAATAAAAGGGTAAGAATTTGGACCTTGGGACAAAGCCTCCCGGAATAAACTAAATCCTACCTGTATTTGGGCTCTATTTCCAGCAGTGATATTAGAAATTGTCCAGCATGCCTCTTTTCGGATGCTCTCTCTAGAGTTGCTAAGTAAATGTAATAGACTAGGAAGTGCACTGCAGTTTAGGATCACCTATCAATTCAAAGCAAAACTTGTGGTTATCACTTTAATCACTGGTAGGTAAGGTAAAGTCTGCATACAAGCCAAGTCACTTATCAGGCCGGAGCTTATCCCAGTTTCAGTAGCATGAAGCGACTAGGAGTATTTCTACTCCCCCCTGGATGGGATGCTAGTCCATCACAGGGTTACCACCCAGCATTAAGGTAGCATCCCACCCCAAATGTGACCATTTTGGGAAAAATTTTTTTCTCGATAGGAAGACTGACCTTACTCCTATCTTTGTTTTAAAAAAAAAAATTCGAAAAAATATTGTTTCTACAGGAAGTTATGGACAAAATAGTGTTTAATGTCATTGAACCGGAAGAACGTCTCTGAAACTGTTTTGCTCTTTTTCTCGAAACTATATTTTCAAGAAATTGGGCGCACGTTTTAAGTTCGCGTGCAGCGAATTTTCAACCGTTTTGGCTCAAATTTGGGGAGAAGGTTCCTATACAACGTAGCTCAAAAACCATGTCGGCGTTTTTCTTTTTTTCAGTTCTTTCTAAAGTTATAAATAAATGAAGTAACAAGAGCGATATTTTTTCGAACCTCGAAGTTTAACCAGGCGTAAAAAACAAACCAGGCAAGATATCAAAATTCGCCGACACGGTTTTTGAGACAAAGGTGTTAAGAACTCGGCGAAATGTTTGTCACTTCCTTCTGATCACTTCCGACTGCACAGGAACTAAATATTGCAAGCCATGTACTTTTGCAAACCGATCACTATATTTTTAAGACATTTATCTTTTTGCTTTTAATAAATACGGTATGGTAATCTTCAATTATTAAGCTTTCAGAAAATATATAGTTTGCCAGGGTTTTTATTTAATGTCTCGCCTTGAAACGGTGCGAACGCGAAGCGGTCATTTGGGGTGGGATGCTACCTTAAATTTGCCGGTACCCATTTATACACCTGGGTGGACAGAGGCACTGCGAGAGTAAAGCGTCTTGCCTAAGAACACAACACAATGTCCCCGGCCAGGGCTCGAGCCCGGACAGCTTGTGCACTGACCATGAGGCCACTGCGCCTCCCAATTTAATCACTGGCATGCTGCAAATAGGTATGGTTTCATGTAAGTTCTCCCCTCATCTTCTATAAGTCACCCCTTCAAACACACAGGCTTAGCGTTTCTACAGTAATTCTAAATTAACGTTATCAATTAAATTTCATGTTATACGGCTGTTTGATACTGGTGACAATTATAATTTTGCCAAATAGAAATATACCACAATCATGATATGTTAATTTGAACCAGAGAAGGCAACAGTCGCATTTTCTACTGAAAGCAATTAAGGCCATTGCGTAAGTTCAAAATTTTTATTCACTTTGATAACCTGTTAAACTGTGTTAGTAGCAGTTTAATCCCTCTCCTTTGATATTTAGTGAGTGGCATGAAACAACAAGAGAACAACAACTATATCTGTACCTACTTTAGCAGGCTGACTAAAATATTCTAGACCATAGCAAATACTAATTTAAAAATGTTAATTTTTACTAATCTAACAGAGAACAACTCTCCCCTACTTGTGTTTGCACGTCATCTCCAGTCACAATATTCCCCACTGCTCTAAGAGCTGCTGAAACAACAGGACTAAGATTGTGCCTACCGAAAAAAACAGAAATCATAATATGTATGACACAAGGGTAATTTTCTGAAAACGAGCAGGAAAGGAAAGGAAACATGGGCTTGAGTTTTGTTAACAAGAGTACAGCAGAGGCTTTACAGGCCTTGTGAACTGGGGGATATGACATGGTAACTATACTATGAAAGTTCTATGGCATTATATCCCTGCCAAAGTAGAAACTTTTGTTTGCAACATTGTTGCTTTGAATTATCGCTCGTTTTTACACTCCAATATACAACTTCTACAATTCAACATTACCCATTCACAATTCAATGTCCATAATTCAAATGCAACATTGTTCGAACATGCGACAGTCTTTTCAATGTTCAATGTGTTTATATGGTGTAAAATGCGATATGCTCACAACGCAATCCAGCATTCTTGTTTTCTGTTGTCCCAATCAATATCCATGTGTTGCTTTCTTCGTTTAACATGCAACATTCGTGTCTTTCAATGCAATGTTGACACTCGGTGTGTATGTTGCGGTGCAGAGTGCGATATGCCTGCTACACAATCCAATATTCTTCTTTGCCCATTCACAATTCAATGTCCATATTTCAAATGCAATGTTGTTCGAACATGCAGGGATTTTGGTGGGGATATAACACCATAAAGTTCAGCATTAGACTCGTTCTTACATTAATAACTCCACAAGTCTTCTACAAACACCAGAATCCATAACAGCTTGGATTTTCTCATTAGGGCCATCTGAGAGATACGACAGTGCCCAGCATGAGTCAGCAAGGACATCTGGATCATTAACAAAAAGAAGACGAGCCAACACTGGCAGGCATGCGGACACCTAGATGAAAAAAAATACTTAGTCTAAATCAACAGTAACAGCATCATCCACATTGTGTAAATCATTGTCTTTCTTATAATCCTCGTTGTCATCTTTAATGGCATCATCCTTTTCTTCACTGTCATTGTCAATCATCATCATCCTTATTGTCGTGGTCATGGTTAGGCAATCACCATCATCATCCCCATAAACATCATCATCTGATCATCTTTATCATCATTGCCATTATAATCATTGTTACTTTAACCATCACCAACATCATCGTCATCATTAAAGCCAAGAAGCCAAATAGTTGAAAATGAACGACAATACCATTACAAACTAGTCATATTTTCATGCGGCATACCTTTGAGAAATCGGGTGGTGGACTTTTTCCTCTACACAAATTAGACAATGCCCAAACAAGGTTCTTTGTCATTGACATTCTTGGTGACTGTTTTAAGAGCCTGTGGAGAGGAAAACAATAAATTTGTTAACGAAACTTATCATTCTTGTACTGGTAAAAAAATATGATAACAAGGAAATTGGTCCTTAATTTTAGCTGCAAAATTGTGTGTCAAGAAGTGCTGCAGAGGTTTCTTCCTCAAGTGATCTAGTGATTTTCCCCAGACCTGTAAAAATTGTTTGCAAGAGCAATTTAAAAAGTACCTATGACCTAGCTAACCACGAGTCTTGATGTCACATAGAGCTTAGAATTGGTACCTGGAAGGTCATGGGTTGAAATCCCACTGGACTCGCTGAACTTGAAATTTATCATCTATTTTCTTTGCTCAAGAACGCTTTGAACCCTGACTACTGATCCTAGTAGTATACATGTATAGGACATGTGTCACATAATGAACCTACAGTAATAAATGGCCCAAGATATCATGAGCTTCCCGGAGGGTCAGTAGTTAGAATGCCCTTGGAATCAGTTTCTGGCAGGTCCTTGGTCTGAATTCCCTCAAAAAGAACCTACACAATTTGTCATAGATACTGTCGTGTCTCTAAGGACATTAACATCTTGAAGGGGTTATGTTACAGATGGTGCATCTTAAAAAAAGTGGCTTAATCTTTCAAGTTTGTCAATTGCAGTCCACCTCAATCATACCAATCCTTGTTCCTGTTTGTTTATTTCAATATGAAGGTAACTTTGAACATGAGATAGATTACTCAATATTGTTGCATCATCAGAGTTTCTAGCTCTCCTCAGGGAGAATAGGGACATGATTACTTAATATACCACAACAGATCCTCTGTAACCATTCCCTACGGCATTTTTGTTGAGTAGTTCCACAAACTGAAATTTACACCAACACTCCTTAACTTAACTATTGCTAACAATACCATTGACATGACAAAATAGGGGTTCCACTTAGCCTACACATAAATAGAATAATAGAATACAGTATATTAAATCCTTTTGGTCATACAAAACCATGCTCTTAAGGGCACAGCCAGGGAGACTTTTAACAAATTGTTATGGAAGAGTTCAGAAAGTATCTGAAATCATAATGTTTGTGACCACTTACTCCAAAACTGGCTGTAACATTCCTAGGTTCAGAACATAATCTCTGCATTCTGCACTGTCTCCAGCAATATTACCAAGGGCCCAGACAGCCTAGAATTATAAATTGAACAACCGAAGCATCAGAAACAGAGGTCCCATTTTTAAGGTATCAATGCTGAAAATAAAGACTGCCACTAATCACATAATATGCACTCTCCATGAACTCCTCCAACACCAAAGTCAGCAGTATTGTTTGCTAGATGCGGTGCACGTCCTTGTGTAAGAAATTGGACATTTCTCTGTTCCTCTCTTGTTCATTTTTGGAAGCCCATATTCTGGGATTCAGTACCACTACAAGTAAGCTTGTCCTTTGGGAAATGACTAGTCCGAGTTTTCTATAACAATTTTAAACTTGACATTAATTCTTAGCTCTCTTTTGGACAAAACATCTGTGAAATCATTTTTAATAAATTTGAATCTAAAAGTACTCGTGAAACGAGCCACAGAAATTAACATTTTTCTAACAATTGCAGCAAGTACTGGAAGAGTAGAAGTTCCAAAACTGGAGGTTTGTCTCGTGCAGTTACTCCATGCAAGTCCTGTAAGGCACACACAGCTTGATTCCACACAAACAGCTACTGACCTGCTCCTGTACGTCAACTTGAGGGGATTCCAGCAATCTAATGAAGACAGGCACTGCTCCTGCTTGTACCACACACTGAGTTTGCGGTGATGTGCCAGAGGCGATATTTGTGAGTGCCCAAGCAGCTTCAAACTAGGAAAACAAGAAAAAAAAAAACAGACAATGAAAATGGTTGAAAATTGTAAAAGTTATGAGCATATGCAGCAAAGATGCCATACCTGTAACATGCTATTGTCATCTCGCTGTAAGAAGTATATAAATCTTGGAATAACGTCACACCTAATTACATCGTCAATTGGTGGGTGAGGTTCTAAAACCAACAAGAATAAGGTGAGTCAACACATGATTTGAAATTTTAATTCTGGTGTTATTACACAGATGTTGGGAATCTATGGTTATAAACCAGGTTCAAATAGGATGTTACTGTCAAACCTCAATTATAAAGACTCATTATGAAAATTCTTACCAGATATAAAATATTAATTTGCAATGATAGTCATACAGTTCTTTAAATGTCAACCCAAACAATTTGGTGTTATATCAAGATAATATCACTGAATGGATGATTTTCTTTATTCTTATCACCTGTCTGCTGGAAAATGCATTGGTATTGTAATAGTACGTTTTGATCACTCATAAGAATGTGTAGTTCCAGAAAATCTTCATACCCCACTCACAGATGGGATTTTGTCTAAGACCCCCCCCTCCCCCCACCCCTCTGGAAATTCCAGTTAAGGCGATTCCTCAGTATTGCATTGCGCATCCCTAATGCACACGATTTTTCGCGTCATTAGTGTATGTACACAACTTACACACTGTACTACTTGTCAACTCTATTTAAAGAATAGCTGTTAATACAGGACAAAAAAGACTGGTCCGCAAATAGCCTTTGCTAATCTAAAAGATTACAATAAAAATAATAAGTAATTACTAAATTTACAAAGGAGACTTATGTTGTCTCCCATCATAAGAAAATAAAATAAAGTTTATAAAGTTGTTAACTTGCACTTGGAGTTAACAAATTATCAAATTATAAGAGATCCTGCAGAGCTGATCAGAGCAAGTCCGTATGCTATTCGCAGCAGTTAATAGTAACAGATTTCCTTCAAGCTAAGCTTGACAGCAAAATAAATGTACCTTTAATCTCAAGGGAGCATGGTGACCTATGTTTTTAATAGCATACATGTAATCTTGGTGTACAAATTATTCTCTTTAAGTTAAAAAGTTAAGAAAAAATTGTTGGAAGGAAAAGAAGATATACCGGTAGCTAAAAGAGTGCACAAACCGTTTCTCAAGGATGCAAATTATGACCTCAAAAACAGTGATTCAACGAACACTTTCAGTCAATTTTGTTTAGATGTGTGATTTTTTCATAAATTATACATTACTTTGTTCCAAGTGCCCAAGACTTTCTTCCTATAAAGTTTGTTTTTCAAGTAGTGCTTTACAACCTTTGCTTTAAGCTAACGCAATATATGATTTGAACTAATGAAAAGATTGGCCAATCGTATCTCTTTAGCGACCATGGTGACCTATGTTTTTTATTGTATTTTTCGTAACAGTGCTTGGTAGGAAACATTCAAGGAAAGGTTCAAAAAAATTGTTTGGCAGCTTTTATTTCTGAGGAATCACCTTGATACATTGCTTTAATTTTGCTGCTCAGACCCTTATGGACCACCCACCCCCAAGGAAATTCTAATCCCTTCTGAGGGGGGCGGGGGGGGGGAGGGGGAGTATAGATATTTTCTGGAACTGCACAATTAAACACTTAACAGAAAAAAGTCACTGACACACTCATATCTGTTTATCAGTCAAAGTTTTAAATCAAAAACAGACCCTTCGATAGGAGTTTTCGAAATTTTTGCATAGCTGCTAACTGTTTATCTGGTTCTTCTGAGTATAATGCTTCCACCACATCAGGAGAAAATACACCCTAAAAAATTAAAAGGTATCAAAAACCATTTGATAATCAACCTGAGAGAACTACAACTACGATTACAATATAACTATCAGATATTTAAAAAATACTTTCTCCCATAATGGTTCAAAGGTCCCAAATGTTAGCCATGATGAGTGATGAACCAGGAAGTGTTTTCAAAAAGCCAGATACTTGGAATAATTATAAAATTTCCACTAAATTCCTCATATAATTTTTCTCAGAATAGTTAATATTTATTTAGGAAAGTCAAGCAACTCTAGTAGTATTTTGGCTTTGCAGTTTAGGAATTCTTGATCTTGGGCTTACTGTAAATAAATATAAATACAAAATCTTTCTTTCAACACTTGGAAAATATTTATGCTCCCATATTTTTTGATATAACAATTATTCCACGAGCCCGAGTTGGATATGAAGTGATAAAATAACCAACGAGCGCGTAGCGCTTGTTGGTTATAATCATTTCATATCCAACAAGGGCTAATGGAATAATTGTTTTAGTAAATTCTCAAACCAGGTTTTGCCGCCGATTTTTTATTTCGGCCATTATAGAGGGCTGAAGTTGAAAACTTCGTGTGGAAATTTTTTAAACTTGGCGCACTATTTTCCATATGATGCAAAACTCCGACTATTGGCTCATAGTCGGAGTTTTTTAGCCAATCAAAAAGCTAGAAATGCAATAGTCTGAGATGAGAATTTACTAATGAATGATATTCCCCCGCATGAACCTCCATTGCAAGGTAGTTCCAGTCTAATAACGAGAATACAAAATTAATATGGCCTATTGAAACCCCCTGAGAGTATTCAACATTTGTTCAGAAATGCCACGTGATTCTAAATAATGTATAGATCATTTTCACTGTCACACAATAAAAAAATAAATCGAAAACTATCCAGTGGAAAAAGCTAAGAAATTGTGATGTTATAGAAGATAAAAAAATAAGACACTTCTCCAAGTTTTAGCCCTGCGCGTTTCCCCAAACTTCAGATATTCGACGAAATGTTTCATAGAAATTTACAGAGCCCAGTATGAAAACGCCATGTTGGTGTACCTCCATGGTACATCAATATGGTGGCCGGAAATTGGTGTAAACATCTGGAACTTACTTTGGCTTTCTAGGTGACTGATTATCAGTACTGAAAAAACAAGTATTTACATAAGCACTTTTCCTAATGCTCTAGCTTCTAACTGGGCTCAAAATCATGAGATAAGTATATATTTTTTAACAAATTTGATCGTAGCCTTGTGTCACGCACTCTCATAACCCGGAAATTCAAAGTGCTCTAGTTTCCAAATGAAGCACGCTATTGAGCTGTAAAGCTGTAGACAAATATAAATATGTCACCTCTTATACCTGATGAGGATGACAACTTTGGTGGATCTTTAGTTTTAGATCTTAGAAAGTGATGACGTCACATGAAAACGATCTATAGGTTTTGTAGTGGACAAATTCTCCCAGCTTTGGCTGACTGTAAAAGTCTATAAATTTTATAAGCATATCAGACTGCCAAGTATCTGGCTTTTTGAAACACTTCCCGGCTGCTGGGTAGATAGACACAACAATAACTGACTGAATGAATGAATGTACATGAAAAAACTGTTCACTTGCAGAGTTGCATACTTGCGTTGAAGTAACTAAAAATGATTTATAAAATAGGGGTATTTGTTTATTTTTCTGAAGTAATATTTCATACACAAGAGGATATCATGCCAAAAAGAACTTTAAATGTTGTGACGTGGAATTTAAAAAAATCCAGTAAATTTCAATTAGTTTAAGCTTATAATCCTATACGATTTTGGGAATGTTCAAAAAGTATCGAGTACACAAGACTAAAATGTTAATTCTTGTTTAAAAGTTCTATCAGTTCAAAGAAGCCTCTTCGACATAAGGTGATAGTTTGGCAAAAACTAAAGCTCATATTTTCCGGATTCCGATCAACTGGCAGCGGGAGCAACCGTCGCCAACGTACTAAACCTACGTAAGTTGTTACGAATATATGACCGTTTAACAGAATTTCAACACACTCGGGAAAATAACTATAGCAATGATGCAAAGTAACGTCAGATTGTTGACTTTGAGAATTTTGTGAACGGAGATTGAACTGACACTAACGTTAGGTGTTGAATTGCGACACACTCGGTGACACCGGAGGTTTTCCATACCTGACCAACGTGGTTCGTAGTGAGCAACGTCTCAAGTTCACTTGCCTGAGACGATAACTTTCCTGACATATCCACGTTTCTTCTTTTAAACATCTAGAGAAAAACACAGTAAATTGAAGAATTAAACGGGTAACGTGGAAGAAAAATCGATCGGACATAATGTACAATGCACACTCTCATTTTTTTACATACTTGTTCTTCACGTTTGGCTTTTCGTAGTTGGACCCCTTCTTCTTCTCGCCTTCGCCTCATTTCTGTAGTATCTAACGCCTTGTTCTTGTAGGATTTCAAACGTGCATTCGCCCGAGTCGCCATCTTCAAGACGGGTCAAGGGAAAGCACAAAATCTTACGAAGAAACGAGGAAGACCCACCGCGAAATTGAAAATGTCTCGAGATTTTTCGGCTCTCCTCTGGGTGGCGTGCTTCCACCTGAAAATGTGCGCGTGCGCAACATCAACCGTTGGGTTCCAGTCTTCATGCCCGAGCGGAGAGGGGGTTGATTTTTGAGTTATTTTTTTGTAAAAAAAATATCTCTTAGTCGGCGCGACGAGTATGTTGTGGACGGGTCAATGGATCAGTGAGAGATGTATGTATGTCACACCAATCAGATCGGATCTACTATACAGCCAATCAAATTTCTTGTTTTAAAAGTAAATGGTATATGAGGGCCTCTTCATATCAGCCCGGTCAACCGGGCTGGCTCGGTTACCGGGACGAATAGGCCTTATCACGGTTTTCGACGCCATCTTGACGGGTAGGCAAAGCGGTCAGAAATTACAGTGTTTGTATGGGATTCCGATAGCAAATAACTTCTTCCAAAATTGAATTTTACACAATTTATGAATCGCAACGTTAAAATACTTGGTAGAAGATTTTATTCACGAAGTTTGAAGGATGTAGCTTGATTAGAAGACGCTCAGTTAATTTTTCTAATTTTCAATACATTTGTCTGTAAATTTGGCTGGGTAGACAAACGTCTAGACGCGGTTCGCGGGAAAAAAAATTTACAGACAAATGTATGGAAAATTAAAAAAAATTAGTTCAGCGACTTATAGGGAAGCTACATCCTTCAAACTCGGTGAATACATATATCTTATTAGACGTTTTGGTGTGTAGTATCGCTGTATATTTTTACGAGTTGTGCGGTATTTTGACGAGCCCGTAGGGCGAGTCAAAATACAAACAACGAGTAAAAATATACAGCGATACTACACACCAAAACGTCTAATAAGAGATTTATTATCCAACGATTTCTTTTCCCAAAATTCTGACTTGACAAGGTTTTGAACTTCACGCGGCCGGGAGGAATGAGACGAGTACAAATATCGTGTGATATTTGTACTCGTTTCGCGCGATATTTGTACTCTACGAAGCAGAGTTGGATAATAAAATCTTTTATCTAGTATTTTAACGTTTTGATTCACAAATTGGGAAAAATTCAATTTTGGAAGAAGTTATTTGCCATTGAATTCCCATACAAACATTGCAATTTCGGACCGCTTTGCCTACCCGTCAAGATGGCGTCGAAAACCGTGATAAGGCCTATTTGTTTTCTGTTCATATGGGAAATTTCAGCCCGGTCGACCGGGATGAAATTCAAGAAACAAAACCAAAATAGTGAAACATAAACTTGTATCATTCACGATTGTCGTAGCTTTGTGGACTCTTGTAACTTTACTAGTAAAGCTAATATGCATACTTTTGAAGTGGAAATACGTAGACTGCAAAAAGTATGCCGTTTTGGCCGCTATGATGCGAAAGCGAAGCTATTTTGTCAAAAAAGTTTCGTCCCGGTCACCCGGGCTGGAGTGTTCATATGGGAAAATTTTCATCCCGGTTACCGAGATCTCGTCGCAAAAACCGAGATCTCGGTAACCGGGCCAGCCCGGCCTCTCATATGAACACATTGAAATTTTAACGAAGGAAAGAGTGGCGAGGCGAGATCTCGGAAACCGAGCCAGCCCGGTTGACCGAGCTCATATGAAGAGGCCCTGAGAAGATTTGATCCCAATACAGTTCAGAACTGCCATATTTATTCTTCTATAAAAGAGGAGGAAGTATTCATATATTGGGTTTACTTCGGCATTTTCTGTGAGTTAGGCTTAGGATTTTAGTTATGGAGGAGATAAGCCTTGAGGTATGAAACAGTGCGCGAGGTAGTTGTATGCAAATGGCGAGATGTTTTTATTGTTAGTTACAAAGGTAACTTGATATTTTTGTTTTTCACAAGGAGTAAATTCAATTAGACGTCACGCATCGTTGCTTCTAGTTCTTACGAAATGTTTTAGAGGAGACGAGACTATTTTGATTTGAAACAGTTCGAACGTTTACAATAGGTACAGGTAACAGTTGCTGTGTTCTTGTTGCGTGCAAATATAACGAGATATTTTTATTTTTTCGTTACAAAGGGTAATTTGACACTTTTGTTTTTCACAAGGGAGTAAATTCAATTAGAGCTGGCAAATCATCACCACTTGTTCCCACGAGATGCTTGCTATTTTTAGTTACAAATGGTAACTTGATATTTTTGTTTTTCACAAGGAGTAAATTCAATTAGACGTTACGCATCGTTGCTTCTAATTCTTACGAAATGTTTTAGAGGAGACGAGACTATTTTGATTTGAAAGAGTTCGAACGTTTACAATAGGTACAGGTAACGATTGTTTTGTTGTTGTTGCATGGAAATATAACGAGATATTTTATTTTTTAGTTACAAAGGGTAATTTGACACTTGTTTTCCACAAGGGAGTAAATTCAATTAGAGCTGGCAAATCAACACCACTTGTTCCCACGAGATGCTTGCTATTTTTAGTTACAAATGGTAATTTGACACTTTTGTTTTTCATATGGGAATGAATTAAATTAGACTGTCAACGTGTCAGAGGTGTTTTTTCTCTTTCTTTTTTCGGTAAACTAGTGTTGTTGTGTAAAAAGGGTTAACTAAATTGTCACTGTAAACACTCCCTTAAATGCTCCTATCTTCATAACCTTTTAATTAAAAAAATAACTCTTGCACGCCTTGCGTGCCTATGTTTTTATACAGCATAACTACGATTTCATAGTTGCCAGCAAACGAAAATGGCCTTGTTGCCCAACCTCGTTCCCAGCGCCGTTTCCCTTGTTGCCAGCTAGCTCCAGCTGAGACTTCAATAAAGCGGTCTAGAATTCGCAAAATAGGCAACAAAAATTCGCGAGTTACTTTAATACAAAGAGTGAGAAAAGTACGAAGTTCACAAAGCTCTCGATCATCATAATCATCATCATCATAATAATAGTAATAATAGTAATAGTAATAGTAATAATAATAACAACAACAACAACAATAATAATAATAATAATAATAATAATAATTTTTTGTTATCGATAACGTGGTGAGTGGTCGCCCAATCCTCATATAAAAAAACGTTTGACCAATAAATTACAAATGAATGACTACATGAAATATAATAGAATTAAATTAAGTATAGACATATGGAACATATTTTCGCTATTGCTCTTTTGAAAGAATTGACAATACATACATGGCGGTAAATAAAGTGTAGAAATCGCATTAGAATGAAAAAAAAAAAAAAAAAACAGAAAAGAAAAGAAAAGAAAAAGAAAAGCGCAGAGAAGACTTCTCCGATGAAGTATGAAGTGAGATCTATATGTCCTGGAATGTTCATAAGGTCAGTTACGCCAGTTCATTTGTCTGTACGTAGATGTTCCTGCGTTTTTTTTTTCAGTTTGCAGATGTATAGAAGATTGAAACACAATAGCCGCGCGCTTCCGAGCAGAAATGTATACGCAAAAATGCGCGAGCAAAAGAAACAGAGTTCTTCAATTATGACGTAAGTGTAGCTTCGCAACGCTAACGTGGAACGAGTCAGTAGAACATTTAAAACCAGAGATCTTAACCGAGATGTCTACAATCGGGCTTGAACATGTCATGGCTGTGATCCCGCTACGCAAACCACGAGAGAAACTTTGGGCGAAGAAGAGTTCTGAGAGAGGGAAGGCAAGTCAGATAAAAGGCGTATTAGCCAGGTTTGAGGAGGCAGACAGTCGCAAAAACGATTCATCATCATTGAATGGAAAAGTAGACAAAAAAGAAACTGACAACCGACCAACTGTTAGCCGTTTAAAGTGCTTTGCAAGAGAATCCCCGGGTACGTGACAACTTTACTCATATACATGAGCCAGGATAAAGGGCGAGGGCCGAGTTTACCCCCCATACAGATATTATTTCAAAGGTAATCCCTCTCGGGTTATGTTTACCACATTCCCGACTTCATAAATCCCAGGAGGGTCGAAAAATAGCCAATCCTGTGAGGCAAATCTTACTTTCGTAACAGCTTAACGACCTTGCATGCATTTTTATCCTCCACAAAAACATTTACGTATAAATATTATCCCGGCCACGAGAGAACTTGGATTACCTGGGGAATAAGGCCATTATGGGGATTGACTTTCTTGCTCTGCGTTCGCACCGACTTCTAAGTCCATTTGGAGAAAGCTTTGAAAGTATCTTGAGCAACAATAGAAACCTTAAGCGCGGATTGCGCCGGGCGCGGAAAGTCAAGCCTCCTTCTCGGCCCCAATCCCCGCTCTTTTTGCAGCTCTCAACTAACCAAACGCCTGGGATAGACTACGGAAAACGACAATCTTGGACAAAATAAATGGAACATCTAGACACCCCCCCCCCCCCCCATTTCAATGATGCCAAAATGACGCGTTTTTTGCTTCTTCGCGCGTTCATCATTGCTTTGGGGGGGGGATGGGGGATAATTTTTTTCCATTTATACTGTCCAAGGTTGTACCTTACACGGCTGTTCAGTAAAATAGGTAAGAAGTAGTTTTAAGAATAAGAATGCTTGTTATATAATTGTGACATTGACGATAGTGGAAACCTCAAAGTTTGCTTCTTCTTTTTTTTCCAGGACTTGTCAGAGCTCTTGAGGTGTACAGCCCAAGTAATCCAGCCGCAGCAAAATGGCGCTCGGGGCTGCGTCCGTTAAGTATATACCAACAGAGTCAACTGGAAAAAACTGTGCGAGATTACACTAAACTCTACAGTGTACAACACTCTCCACCAAGCACAACGTTAACTGTTCGCTGGCGAAATCACGGCGCACTTTCCTGCTACACCGAGGAATCCCTTCTAAAGATTTTCAGCCATTTTGGCCCGGTGAGGAAGATCAGTTTTCAGAGTGATTGCAGTGCGCATGTCGTCTTGGAAAACGCCGAAAGAGCCTGCGCAGCGCTGAGCCTATCAAATTTGGGCTTTCCCAGGTGCCCACTGCATGTTCGCTGGTTGCCAGAGGAACAGAAAAGATTGCTTTGGAAAAGAAAAGATGCCATTC
Source organism: Micromussa lordhowensis (assembly GCA_964020085.1). NCBI lineage: Eukaryota > Metazoa > Cnidaria > Anthozoa > Scleractinia > Lobophylliidae > Micromussa > Micromussa lordhowensis. Next base: position 12,349 of record CAXHUQ010000656.1, on the reverse strand, counting down.
CTAAACCAATGAAATTAAAGCATGTTACGATTGACCGAAGAGGGACCGGGAGCCGGACCGGGAGCAAAGAGCCGGACAAAAAGGGGGCTAGATTCAAGTCTCCCCAGGCTCTCACGCGCCCAAGTCAAATTTCCTGGACTTTCCATACCAAATCGCTTACTTAGTGCAATAACCGCTGAAAGTTTTGGTTACGAATTTTTTCACGTGATTCGCAGTTGTTTTAAAAACAAACTGTAACTTTACCAAAAGCGCGTCACCAAGTAAATAAATATAGCATTTATTCTGTCCTATTCTTTCCATATAAGAAATAAATATCTCCGCAGTTTATGTTTGAACAAAATGTCATTAAAAATACCATTAAACTTGAATACATCCCTATTCTTATTCTTTACATTCTCGCCTTACTGAAGGTAAGGTAAAGGGTAAAGAGGGTTACGTCTGTATACGAGCCAAGTGGCCCATAAGGTCACAAATATCTCTGGCATGAAGCGACTGGGAGTATTTCTACTCCCAACTGGATGGGAGCTCGTCCATCCCAGCATTAAATACGCTGGTACCCATTTATACACCTGGGTGGAAAGAGGCACTACGAGAGTTAAGTGTCTTGCCCAAGAACACAACACAATGACCCCGGTCAGGGCTCGAACCCGCTCGCTACGAAGTCGAGCGCACTAACCTTGAGACCACCGCGCCTCCCCAAAAAATTACAATTTAAAAATTGTTATTCTCTACATTCTCGAGTTACTGAAGACGAATTCATTAATCAATAAAATATTTACGTAAACGCAAGCCGACTGGATTGACTTCCAGTCGAATGTGATACGTTTTATCATATATGTAACACATTTAGTTTGTTTTTGCCATTTTTTGTTGGTTTTTAAACTTATCACCCAATCAGCGAGCCAACAACGCCACCTACAACTTGCTGGCAGCATGGATTTTTTTGTCTCCCTCAACCAGAGTTACTTGGTTTTTAATTAGCCCACCGATGGCTTACTTAACATAATCAAAACTTGACGGTACATAAATTTTCACTGTAACTGTAGTGGTACAATCCGATACATTTATAATTTACACATCAATTTCTTTTAGCGGTATAATCTGATTTTTAATGTTATTGGGCGAGATGTTTACAGTCAACAGTTTAACTATGATATTTGACTGTAGTGAGAGAGCCCTTCAAGGAAATTTATGCTCACAAAGAGCTGCTGACTAACTAACCTTAAACTGTTTTTCAGATTCAAGTCATTTTTGGCGATTTTTGTTCTTTCGGAGCACGTGATCAGGAGATGCCATGCATGCATTTCTCTGAGACTATCACGTGATAACTGTCCAGTAGAGGTATAGGATTGGCCTTGACCAATGATGCAACAGAAAAATTGTTGGAGGATTCTAGCCAAAGGTAACACCAAAATTCTACAACTAACAGAGAACCTCGATTACAATGAGGTGCTTACGAGAGCTACACCCCGGATAATTTACACACGAATTTCTTTAACTTAAGGGACCCTCGCAGAATGCAAGGTTTTACTCTGCTCCATTTCTGGGGGGTCCATGATTCCCTCCACATACACTATCTGATACTGCTTGCACCTCATTTGCTTGAGGGATCGCCGCAGGTGCCGTAACCCGGAGCTGCTGCTTTGAATGTCTTCTAGAAGACCCTGCATCTGTTTGGCGGAATGAGAAGGATCGAACAACAGAAGATACAAGCCACCATCCTTCCCAGAGTGCTCCTCCACCCCAATCACCAGCCGACTATGGCCTGCAAAAGATTAAGGAGAACACAAGAAAAATTGATTCCGAAATTCTCTTCGAATGAAGGAGTACGAGAGAGGACCGATAATCCGTCTGGGACGAACCTTGGACAGGAAACGTTTAGTTTCATAGTAAGTGGTTTGAACCCAGTAGTTCGTATAATGTTATCGTCCAGGTGAAGGTAGTTCTGAAAAGAACTGTTGTTGGTGACTGACGTTGCAACAACCTGATCGGAAGTCATCTTCAGAGTCTCCGTTCAAAGTGATTGGTCAGTTTAGCCATGATGGTATTGTTGTAAGACTCGTGTAAAGTTTGTTGGCAGTCATTGGTCCTATTGAGTTTCTATCCGTCTATTGTAAGTCAAATTAGTAAGTAAGTAAATTAAGTAGGTCTGTTATACAGGTCCTCGAATCCGTCAGTCTCAGATGTTTGCTTTGTCCCACGCTCAAACATCCTGAACTTTAATCTTTATACTAAGTCAAGGATCCATTAGTCGTACGAATAATCCAAATAAAAGCAAACCTTGATGTTGAAGGTATAGAGGAGGAACAGAAGTCTGCCTGAGAACTGATGAGCCCGTAGGGAGAACAGTATTGTTGGTACTGTAGCTAAAATACCGCTTTATCCAAGAAAACATTTCTGGGTGCGTGCCATCACAGCCAGTTGCTTGGTGAAAGTCAATTATCTTAGCTCTGAAAAATTAAAAAAAAAATCCTAAATATTCTCCAACTCCAAATACTCTAAAAGAGCACCTGGGAGAAAGGTAATTAATTTTGCTAAGATTTATTGGCGATATGAGGCCTGGAACCAGGGTTGAGATAACGGCGATATGACCCCGACTGTTGAATTCTTGATCCCTCCCGAACACTTCAATGACTTCATTCTCCATCCTTAGAAGGACAGGCTATTCCAGGTGTGGCAAATGGATAAAGGGAAAGGGGCTTGGGAAGGACTAGCCCTCGTCGATTCGTTTTACTCGCTCTTTTTCATGCTCAGCTAACCAACTAACTGTATGCCTGAAACAGACTACCGACGAAATAATGAGGAAAGCCATTAGCGTAGGGGTGTACCATGCCAAAAAAGGGTATTCCATATATTAGTGTTGGGATATTCCTTATATTAGGAGTATTCCACATACTAGTGTTGGGGTACTCCACATATTAGTGTAGGGGTATTCCACAAATTAGTGTTGGGGTACTCCACATATTAGTGCAGGGGTGTTTCACATATTAGTGCAGGGGTATTCCACATATTAGTGCAGGGGTGCTCCACAAATTAGTGTTGGGGTACTCTACATATTAGTGCAGGGGTGTTTCACATATTAGTGTAGGGGTATTCCACATATTAGTGTAGGGGTATTCCACAAATTAGTGTTGGGGTACTCCACATATTAGTGCAGGGGTGTTTCACATATTAGTGTAGGGGTATTCCATAAATTAGTGTTGGGGTACTCCACATATTAGTGTAGGGGTATTCCATAAATTAGTGCAGGGGTGCTCCACATATTAGTGTAGGAAAGCAGTCGGAAATCTTCGGAAAATTGTCAAAAACGCCATTATCAGTCTGTCTATATAATAAAAAGAACATTACACGTTACATGTAGCTCAAAGATATGAATTTTATGTTCTCGTGGCAAAAAAAAAACAATATCTCACGAGTGAGTACAGTGAACAAGTGAGAAATTGCTCTTGCCACTCGAACATAAAATTCATATCTTCTCCCCACTGTGTAATATCCTCTATATAGGGTTATTCCATATATTAGGACAGGAATAATCCATACATTAGGGTAGGCGTATTCTTTATATAAGGGTGCGTTCCTTTGATGTGATCCGGATCCAGATCCGGATCCAGATCCGGATCCGGATCCGGATCCAGATCCGGATCTGGATCCGGATCAGTGATCCATGATCCATGTGCATCAAAGGATCCAATGAATCCACTCTGGTCAAGGATTCATCGACTCTTTTGATGTACCATGATCCGAGTGGTCTTGGATCACTGATCCGGACCCGGATCACAAGAAAGGCATGCACCCTAAGTTCTATTAAAGGGTGTTCCCTTCAAGAGGATCTTTAACACAGTTAAATGTGGCTAAATGTAATTTAGGCTAAGTTAAAGCCAAGCCAATGCTGGTCAGCTGTGGTCAGTGAGTCATGCGCTTCGATGTGACATACAGGGTTTCTTGAGTCGCATGTGATGTGCATTCCAGCCGTGTGAGGTTGTGCAGTTTGTTTCCAGCGCCGAACCGTACGTTTGTCCTGCCTTTTCTCCCTTCCCTTCCCTCCCTCAATTGGGATTTGGTAAGTATTGGGTTGGTAAGTATTTCCACTGACTTGGTCAGTGCGACGGTGTCTGGTGGGTGGTTGCCGCTCGCAGAGTTGCCATGGATACCTGCATGCTCTGCTCTAGGCTCATGGCTCGAGGCTCGTTGCTCGCCCTGGAATCGCCACCCACTATGATAGCCACCATCCCCAAGCTCATCTATTGGCGATGAGTTTAATTGCGGAGTTATATTGAAATGCAGGGTCCATTTGGGTATAATGCAGTTGTGCATTGTAAGATCTCGGTGCTTACATCTTACCTCATCTGAAGTGACCTCAAGACAGTTGCTATTTCTGTAGCTCCAATCCATTTTCTGGTGTTGATTAGTTTGCATCCAAGCTGTTCAGAACCTTGTCTGTCAAACCCTTAACACAACCAAACAGAAGTCACAATAAGCTTAAAGTGTGTATATGAACAAGAAGCTATGATCATGGTCTCTTGACAAAAAGAAAACTTTACTTCACAACTTGATTTATTAATTTCTATGAGGTGATACCTTAATTGCAAAAGAATTTTTTATTTAAATTTGGGCAAAAAAAAGTGTCTGGAAATAAAACCGTCCGAAATTTTACAGTACAGTATAAAACTTTTAAATAGCTCTGAAGCCGCTAGTTTCCTTTTGATGTGAACTCTAGTTGTCCTGATGTGAGGTATATACGAAATAATTCATATATGAACTGCAGTTGTAGATGAAAGTGAAGAATGATCATCGCAGTATATGGAATGAACTGATATGAGGTATAAACGAAATAACTACCGTACCATTTTCACAGATGTTGTTTCAGTCTAAAACGTGTTTTTAGGTGTAAATTTACATCAGCTATTTTTCAGCAAAGTGTCCAAAACTTTTGCAAGTAAAGTAGTTGATGAGGCCAGAGGCCAGTCAAGGTATGGGTGATCAAGGTACAAGTTTTCCTGTTACAAACCTATACATACCATAAGAATAACCAGTGGAAGAGGGTTGACCCTAAAGTTTGTCAGGTTATAAATGCCCTTGACATGTACTGGTATCCATTTATAGTCTTTGGTTGTAAGAAAGACATTGAGTGTGTTAAATTTCTTCAATAATTAAGGCTGATTCACTGTGAATAATTCACATGCTCCAATTTGTTGACCTGATGAGTTGGTTCACCAGAACAAGCCATGTATACTGTATGATTTTTGGCACAAATTGTAAATATTTCAAACCTGGGGAAGGGACCCCCTTGTAAAAAGGTTGGAAGTGTTCGTGATCTCGCTTACTTTCTTTTTTTATCTTTCAGGGGTCAAATAAAGGGGTTTAATCCAAATTATCAAACAAGCACAGGGTTCTCTCTAAAATTTGAAGTAAAAGGAGAAGAATTTCAAGTAGTCGGCGCAAAGTGCTTTCCTTGCTAAGCCCACCACTAACATGTATGTGAGTAGCCGTTATGTCTAGGTCAAGTAAACAGCAATATTTTTGCCGGTCACCAGAGTTTCTGGAGAACCCTGGACAACCATCCCCAATCTGTTCACATGGGAGTCCCCATGGGATTTTAAAGACATGGATGAAAATAGGCCCAAATTGATTACTGTTCCAACAAAACTGGTCTGGCAAAACACGACACATAAATTTGGCATAACACAGCACAATGACCCTGTGTTAACATTCAAGTCTCTCTTTGACCCAGATCCACACTTGTTCACTTGACAATTATATTCAGGGAGAAAGCAGGTTTAGAGCTGAAGGTACAGTATCAATGCAAGGTTTCTTACCACTAGTCCATGCTGACTCTATAAACTGCTGAATTCTTGGTATGGATGGAACTTTCTCACCAACTGAATCAAAGTAATTGATATATTAAATGTAAATGAGTTTCCCTAGGCATATTGCTGTTAACTATTTTAGATAAATCTCATGAAATTATACCAGGCCTGGGTTGTTCGAAGGCTGGATAACGCTATCCACCGGATAAATCACTATCCAGCGGATAGCATGGTTTGTTTTGTTAGCACTTATCCACTGGATAGCGATTTATCCGCTGCATAGTGTTTTCCAGTTTTCAAACAAACGAGCCCTGTAAGCCAAGGATAACAGGACTGCCACTGAGCTTTGATCTTCACACCCATACTAACAAACTAGTTGGTGCCCACAACATCAAGGGTCCATCAAGCATACTCAGTCGTAACAGGTTTTGTGGGCTACAATAGTAATACCTAAATGAAGTTTTTGTGTGGGAATGCCAGGTCCATCATACTTGCCAGTGTCTATGTCTAAAATTAATTTCAAGGCTAAAACAGGCACCAGACTTCAATTCACACTCACCACTGAACATAACTGGCCTGTAGACATCAATCCTCAAAAGGGCAGAAATTAACATTTGCAGGTTTCTGTAGCCACATCCCCAGCCAGCATCACCCACAGTACTGGCGTAATGATCAGTGTCTATAGCAAGCCAGGCTGCTTTGGTACCGCTGACTCCCATTTCATACCGATGGTGAAGTTGAGGAATAATACCTTTACACAAAAGACAAGAAACTATGTTAAATCCCATCCATTTTATATCTCATCCATTCATTGTTAGGTTAGAAATGATGTCCAGTCCGTACTGCACAGTCTCGGCACCCTAATGTTTAGAAACATAAGTTCCCACTCGATGGAATGAGAATCGTTGTTATTCATTACGAACCACATACCTTACATTTGAGACCTTTCAAATTCTTTTTCCAACAGCTTCATTGTTTTTTGTTTTGGGAGGCGTGGTGGCCTCATGGTTAGTGCACAAGCTGTCCGGGTTCGAGCCCTGGCCGGGGACAGTGTGTTGTGTTCTTGGGCAAGACACTTTACCCTCACAGTGCCTCTCTCCACCCAGGTGTATAAATGGGTACCTGCTATTTGTTGGGGAAACCTAACAAAATTGTGGGGGAGTGACCTGCGATGGACTAGCATCCCGTCCAGGGGAAGTAGAAATACTTCTAGCCGCTTAATGCTACAGAAACCGGGATAAGCTCCAGCAGCTATGAGCCAGCCTTGGCTCGAAGGCTTCACTTTTCATTGTTTTTTACAGCTGTGAAGTTGTTTCATCAAGTGATATGTGAAAGAACAAAGCATGAAGCTTTGACCCCTTTGCATCCATAATGGTGGTTGTTTTGAAACTTTGAATTTATTTCATGTAAGTAGTTGCAAAATGTTTTTGTGATGTCTTACATGAAACAAAACAAACTCTCGAGAGTGTGCAGTAGGGAAATCATCTTTAAATAATATCATTTTTATCTTTTCTAAAAAACAATTTGAATGATACTAAAGACCTTTTACTTGAAACTGAATGCCAAATCATCAGATTTAAAAATTGACAAAAAAGTAAAACCTTATCTTGAACCAGGCTCAGCGGGCAAAATTTTTAGTCTACCAAAAAGCACCTGAAACACCACAAACAAATTCTTTACACAAACCTGGCCTGTCAGTGGCTTATCAGGTTGACAATCAACTCTCGTTTTCATAGCTTGAAGCAACTAGAAATAACATTTCTACTTCTTCTGAAAGTGCATTTCAGGTCACCTGCACTGCATTCGTGACATATCACAGTGCGAGTATTTATTTAGAGTGAGTATTATTTAGCTATTAACATGGTTGAGTGTTGATCTTCTATGCCTGATCAGGTTAGCCTTTCTATTTTCAGTATTCTATTTATACTCCAGGGCAGAGAGAGGAATTGTGAGAATAGTGTCTTTCCCAATAATATACACTACCCTGGTCAAATATTTACTACTTTAAAATGTATCCATTGCTACTGAAGCTGAATCGTAAGATGTTGTGGAAGTTTACCTCTGGTACAAGATTCTCCACTATCATTGTCAGTCATAAGAATTTTCAACATTTCTGCTTTCCTGGCATAGTAATCACCCACAGATGTCTTGTTTCTTGCCACGTCTCTTTCCAAATGTCGATTGTACTGAGTGACATAACCGCCAGTAGAAGTCATACCATACATGGCCTTTTGTAAGAAAACAAAAATCACCTCCAATAAAAATTTATTAATTTATTTATTTTTTTAACATTTATTTACACTACTAATTACTTACATTACTAAACATACTTACAACGGCCACAATTTTTTTACGATACTACCTACATACTGAACCTCCTTACAACAGCCACACAACAGCCATGATACCACTTACAATGCTGATACTACCTACAAATTTACAATACTGCGCATTACGCACTGTACTGTAACACGACTTATTATACACTCAACATTAAATATCTTGTTTCTGATTGGCCAATGGTGAATGCATAAATAGGTTATAGAGTGCAATCCAGGTTATAGAGTGCAATACAGAAGTTACTATGGAAACACCGGGGAAGCACCAAATTTCTATATATTTTCTGAGATATTTTCTGAATTTTTTCAAAATCCTTCAAAGATTTTATGCTTGATTTGCCCGTCACAACAGTATACTCGTTTGATTGATTGGTTCAAATAAAACATGTGAGCATATTGGAAGCCATTGAAGCATTTAATGTAGTACGTAACGGGTACAAAGTAGAGCGTTTGAGTAATTTTGTTGAGAATATAATAAATAAAAAAAAATTTTATGAACCTGCTCGTGCATTTCATGATTTGTGGTCACTCATGATGTTTTGAAAGGTCTCAAATTGCACTAGCCTACGGGTCGTGCAATTTTGAGAACTTTCAAAACATCACTCATGCTCATAAATCACGAAATGCACTTGCATTCATACAATTTCCTATACTTATATAATACTAATGCTACTTGCAATACTAAGTAAATGTAACTTACGATACCAGGGTTATGTTTTTTAATAACATTTCCTACCAAACATACAACATTAACTAATATACAACTAAATTTTCACCACTAGTTTACAGTTGCGCATACCTACACTGTTGGTTCTTTAACATTATTGTTCAAAGAAAACACTTCAATGACAGTTACAGAAAGGAAGAGCTAAAAGAGCAGTCCAACTGGACAAATAATAATGTGTGGTTCCAGAAAATATCCATACCCTCCCACCGAGGGTCACAGAAATTCCTAGGGTTAGGGGGGTCTAAAGGAGACAAATTTCCGAAGGGGAAGGGGGTACATAGAGAGTTTTTCTTTCCAGAGGGTTTGAAATGCGATTGAGTAAACACTTATGTACTTTTCCAATTGATTCAGGTAACCAAGAAAAACAAAAAGTTCTATCCGTTGAAATAGACGTAAGATTCCTTGTCATATATTTTCTACTATTATTACGGCACCAGACAAATATTTCCAGTACAAATATTTCCTGTGAATTTGAAGCTTCAATAACTAATTTATCAAATAGTTTCAAGGTTTTCAATGTAGTTTTGAGTTTGGAAATGTTAGCAAAGTCAATACGATGCCATTTGTCTTGATGTATTTGTAACCGTGAATGGCAACGAGAGACAGCAAAGATTTCATTTAGTTGTTTAGTTACCAGATTAAACTTGAAAAGTATGTTTCACACATGAAAATTCTGTGTGACAAGTTAAAACATTCTAAGGCATGAAGTTTCCTATCATTTACAAGTTTACTACAGAGACAAAGCGTATAACTTTATTGAAGTATTCCTGGTGAAGGACAAATTTAAGCGATAGTTTAAGAAAACATGTTGCATGACGGCTTATGATTCCCGCCGATAAGCGAAGTCAGTTCAAGGCTCCACAAACGAAAAATAATATTTATAAACAATACTGTTCATGCATTATACTTCATAAAAATTACACCTGCAAAATACAAAAATATCATGGAGATTAGCATTGACGCATTTTCCTGAGTTTCGCTCTGACAGCAAAAATAAGAATGATACAATAATATAGTTACCTGTGTGTGCAAAGTAATTTGATATGTTGTTTTGACTATGCATAAACTAGGGTATCTAAAAGATAGTAATGTTGCGGCACATTCTGTTCATAGTGACATATTTTATTCAGTGATTTATCTATCTTCACGTTCCAAGACTTACAGAAAGCTTTATTTCTCAAAGTAGTGTCAACTTGTGCTGTGTAACTTAAAATCTGTCCTTTTATGCATCAACTTCATGCATGATGATGCAGCAATGGGGAGGTGTGACAAGAGATCGTGACAGAAAAGCACATAGTGATCTGAACTATGTTTGGACATAAACGATACACATTGTTAAGAATCAAAAAATATAATTATTTAGCCGCTTAATGATTAACTCGTTGCCCCGGTGATTTTGAAGAATTTACCGCTTTGTTGTATCGCGGGCGCGTATTTTTTGACATGTATGAGAATTTTTGTAAGACCTCGTGGTTCATTCCTGCGTGAAATTAAAAGGTGAAATCAATTGCTCTGTGTGACGACTCCTTTGGATATTGACCGTTCTATCGATTGGGAACAATTGTGGTCCTTTTGAGCCGGATTATTTGGACTTAACGACATCAGAGCGTGTATTTTCTACCGAACAGACGAATGAACAGTTATGGCGGACTCGAGTAAACAGGACGAAGACTTGACAAGCGCAGGACAAGACTTGCCGCCTTCGACGAAAGATAAGTCTCCTGAAGACGTTGTGACCGAACAGGAAAACGAAAGCCAGAAAGATGGGAGCACAGTAAGTACCGCTAGTGCTAAAATTCATTCGTTACGTAACAACAAGAAATCTGCCAAGACTAGACTGACAAAAGCAAAGAATCAGTTGACTGAACTTTTGGAGAGTAGCACATTAAAGGGAACCTTGCCGAGTAAAAACACTGTACGGAGGGCAGTGAACAAGATTAAAACGGAGTTAACTATTATTGAAAAAATTGTGGCCAGTCTTAAAGAAGTTTATGCACTGAACGAAATTGAATATGCAGATACAATTATTGAGGCACTTGACAACGAAGCGGATGAAATAATGGCGTCAGTTGACGAAGTCATAGAGAATGCAGAAAAACATGTACAAGAGAGACTTGACCAGGGAGAGGAAGAATCAGTTTTGCTTTCAAATAAATCGCATGTACAAGATGACAAAGTTTCCTTGGCATCCTCATTTGTAAAAGAGAAGCAACTGGAAGCAAAACAGGCCAGCGAACGGCTTGCTCAAGTTGAAGAAGAGCAAAAACAGAAGGAATTAGAGCTAGCAAAAATAACTGCCGAACTTCAACTGGCCAAACAGCGGGCAGAGGAAGCACGAAAGGTGGCTGCTCTAAATCAACAGAGAGCAGATGAGGCAGAGCGAGAATCTGGGCTGCGCAATAAGGATGGTATTTCCCTGGGTATCTCACGTTCCCCTGATTTAGAGTATGAGAAGAATGCCCATGGCCAGTACCATGGAAGACTGGTACAAAGGAGCTTACCTGTCAAATTGAAGGACGTGGATCTTCCCAAGTTTTCAGGAGAAGATAAAGCTGACTATGAGCCTTGGAGGGCAGCCTTTATGTCTGTTGTTGATGTAATGGATATCCCTGTTGGAGAAAAAGTGTTACGACTTCAAAGCAGCTTGACTGGAAAAGCCCTGGCATTGGTCAAAGACCTGGGATACTCTGTGAATGCTTACGAAAGGGCCAAAGAAAAACTCGAAAAGAAGTATGGAGGAGAGAGGCGTTTACAGATCAAACATCTAACTGCTCTGCGTGGCTGGCAAAAAGTCCGACCCCGAAACCTGGAGGATATGGAGAACTTTCAAGGTATACTTGAAAGAGTGTTCATAGCCCTGAAAGACTGTGGGCCAGGTCAAGAGCTTCAAGGTCACAATCTTAGTCTCACAGCAAAGGAGAAGCTTTCCGAAGATGATGTACAGGCCTACAAGCATTGGCTAATGGATCATTCTCTAGAAGACTGCTTCGAGTCACTTATTGACTGGGTAGAGATCCGGGTTCAAATCATGGAAGAGGCAAGGGAAGAGACGAGTGGTTTCGCGAAAAGAAAAATTGATGGGTCATTGCCAGAAGGAGGTAGAAATGGTTTTCGAGGCAACCGAGTTCGTGGCAGAACCTTTACCACCACCAAATCAAAGTCAAGAAGCTGTGTGGTTGACACGTGCAAGCAGAACCATCCACCGTGGGTATGCAAAGCCTTTAAAGAGCTGCCAGTTCAGAAAAGAAAGGAGGTAATTGGAAATGCTAATCGCTGTTACCGCTGTCTAGCTGCTGGCCACCACAGTAAGGAATGCCCTAATGCCAAGCGATGTGGAGTTGATGGATGTTTAAGTACTAACCACAGCGGCTATCTCCATGAAAGCAGCCCCCATCATTTGAGAGACCGATCTCAAGGCCAATTAAATGGGAATGCCTCACCTTTCCGACCAGACGAGAAGCCAAACTCAGAACCAG
>CAXHUQ010000655.1:0-13985 GCA_964020085.1 Micromussa lordhowensis | reverse complement strand
CTCCGGTGAGAATTTATGTCTATGAGCTTCCGCGTTTCCGCGTTTCCGCGCTTCCGCGTTTCCTCATTTTTTAAAGTTTGACAACAAAATTCCCAGTACTTGTTTAGAACTGTTCATCGTTATCGCCTGCCTAATATGAAGTGCTTAAGTTAAATATTTCACAAGGAAAGTTACTCGCGTGTTTCAAAGTAGGACACTTAGCCGTATTCCATGATAAGCAAAACATGACTATTCGAAGCGCGTTTTTTCTATGATACAATTACCAATTGAATTTTGTAAACCGGTCATATAACGCATAGTTATATACTTTAGAAGAATTCAGAGCGATTTCTAGTAACAATCCAAAGGACAGGACACACAGACAGAACGTGTACCATCATTTCACAAGTGCGAAACTTCACCTTATAACTGAGCACTTGTTTAAATATGGCTGTTCAACATTTCAGTACACAGTTATAGTGTATACTTGAAAAGAGAATTCAGATTTTCAGTGTACTAGATTCTGTAGGGTTTGCTTATACGGAAGAATATAGTTGTATACCTGCTTTTTAGAGGAAATATTACACTTCGAGTTAACTATGCTCATTTTACAAAATTCACGCGCGCGGCGAACACTTGAAATTGCCGAACTCGATTTCAATTTATTTCGCATAAGCTGCACTTCTGAATCAGAAAATTCGCTCCTTGGACGGGTAAGACTTATTCCTTGCACAATTAAGAGTTGTTCCCCCTTGTAAGCATTTTAAATCCTATAAGAACGGAACGTGGAATGTGCACACAACAGTTCCCGCGCAAACACTTTCCCATCGATTGTCTTAAAATTTCAAAGTATTATATTTCCGTGTCTTTTTACCTTTTAGCCACAAAATTTATACAAGTTGTTTGTCTGTGTCGAAGTTTACAGTGTGTATAATGTCATTTTCGTACGTTCAATTGGTCATTACTGCGCATGTGCTGCATTTTTCAATAAACATTTCCCCATACATTCTCTTCAAATTTCAAAGTATTATATTTTCGTGTGTTTTTACTTTTTAACCACAAAATTTATACAAGTTGTTTGCCTGTGTCTAAGTTTACAGTGTGCACAATTTCATGTTCGTACGTTCAATTGATTGGTAGTTACTGCGCATGCTCTAAACATCGTAATTTTCCAATACATTGTCTTAAAATTTCAAAATACTGCCTTTTCATGTGTTTTTAACGTTTTACTACAAAATTTACACAAGTTGTTTGTTTCTGTCTAAGTTTACAGTGTGCACAATTTGAGGCGCGTACGTTGAATTTGTCGTTACTGCGCATGTACCGAATTTTTTCATACATTTCTTCTTATTTTACGATAGTCGTAACTTTGAAAATCGTAGAGCAATTGACAAATGCTTTGAAACAGAAAAACTGTGCATGATATTTACCTATTCAATATACGCAGAAGTTGTCACTGTCTTTGATAAAGTACTGCGCATGCCCTAAATATCGTCAAGTTTTCATAAGACATTTTCAGAATGCTCTATCTTCCTCATTTTTTAAAGTTTGACAACAAAATTCCCAGTACTTGTTTAGAACTGTTCATCGTTATCGCCTGCCTAATATGAAGTGCTTAAGTTAAATATTTCACAAGGAAAGTTACTCGCGTGTTTCAAAGTAGGACACTTAGACGTATTCCATGATAAGCAAAACATGACTATTCGAAGCGCGTTTTTTCTATGATACAATTACCAATTGAATTTTGTAAACCGGTCATATAACGCATAGTTATATACTTTAGAAGAATTCAGAGCGATTTCTAGTAACAATCCAAAGGACAGGACACACAGACAGAACGTGTACCATCATTTCACAAGTGCGAAACTTTACCTTATAACTGAGCACTTGTTTAAATATCGCTGTTCAACATTTCAGTATTAGGACCTTCTGTTGTACGTTTTCTTGTTAGTCACCTGTACGAAGGTAAGAAAAAAAAAGCGGGCATTTTAAGCTTTCGGATGAAAATATTTTAGCGTCAATATTGTCCGCTTTTCATCCAGGAACGTTTTTAACCGCAGAATAAGGTACCTTTTCCGCGCTTTTAAAGAGATCGCTAAAAATTAATGCGGAAAGTTAAATTTTCTGCTCTTTTCAAGTGGAAGAGTTGATCTTTTTCTAGAAAAGTAGAATTGCTGGAACCTTTCACTGAGTCCATAGCCCTCACTCAACACCTTTTTAGCGTATTTAGTATTCTCTTCGTTCGAATCCAACGACTTCAAATCACCGACTTCGAAGCGATATATCTCTTTAGAGTTAATAGCTACTATACATCGGCAAAGACTAAATATGTTTCTTAGCAATCCATCTTTATTGTGTTAAAATTTCAGAAAAATCGAACGAAACCAGAGTTAATTAGAATTTTTTTTGTGAGTCCACTATGACTTCCCTTGTGGACTAACAAAATACGCAGCGGTCAGTCATAGAATGATTCCGGCAATTCTGCTTTTTTTACAAAAAGATCAACTCTGCTAATTGAAAAGAGCAGAAAAATAAACTTTCTGCATTTATTTCTCATAGAACAAATGCAAAATTGTTACCTTATTTGTTAATGCGAGTCGATTAGTTGAAAAGTTAAAAAAGGTACCTTTTAAGAAAAAAAAAAGATTTTTAACCGCAGAATAAGGTACCTTTTCCGCGCTTTTAAAGAGATCGCTTCAACCTGAAAAAAGGGTACCTTTTTCGCGCTTTAAAGCTTTGTTTGGTAAAGTGAGAAATGCATGAAAAGTGGACAATATTGGCTTCAAAATATTTGCACTCGAAAGCTTAAAATACCCGCCTTACATAACAGAAAGCGACGTTTCGGTCAAAAAAAAAGCTAGAATTATTGCCTGAGAGCTGACAATTGAATTCTTCCCACTCCACAAGAGCTGGATCCTTTGCTAGTTTCCAGCTCTCCTGGGTTAGAGGCCTCAAAAAGGGATATGGGAACGAGAATGAAAAAATTCCCGTCAGCCATTTCGTCAATGGATCTCTGTTTTGACCGAATGACCACGAAAAACTCTGTGAACTTCGATCTTTTTCACCTCTTCCCTCGGCGCCATGCAGTCCATCGTTTCCTACCGGCTGACTTC
The DNA here is from genome assembly GCA_964020085.1 of Micromussa lordhowensis. Lineage (NCBI taxonomy): Eukaryota > Metazoa > Cnidaria > Anthozoa > Scleractinia > Lobophylliidae > Micromussa > Micromussa lordhowensis. The sequence goes on along the minus strand of CAXHUQ010000655.1, from coordinate 10,893 downwards.
TTCAGACGAGTCGAGCTCAGATGAATCCGATATTCAGCTCCAAACGCCTTCTAAGAGGCCACGCACGAGCAATTTCATGTTGCAGACAGAAACAGACGTTGATTGCGACGATCTGATCGAAGAAGGAGCAACCACGTGCACAGAAGAAACGACAGCAGAAGAATCACCAGAAAAACCAGAAGAATCACCAGAAAATCCAGAAGAATCAACAGAAGAAAAACCAGAAGAATCAACAGAAGAAGAAAGCAACTGCGTCGTACCCATGACCGAATTCAAACTTCGCAAACAGTCATATGCATTGGACATTGGACAATTGCCGCTGGAAATGCAGACATTTCTGCGCGAACTGAAAACCTTCTTCACTCGTCCAGTCCAGCTGGAAAGACAAGCAAGACCTTTGGCAACATCGACATACCAGAAAACCCAGGAAAGAATATTATGTGAGTTTATTGTCTGAGTTATTTCGCTCGCACAGTGTTGTTCAATAATTTAACGATTTTACGATGTGCAAACGAATTGATTTTCCCTTTTCATGCCCTTAGGCTTTCTTGGATTCTTGAGGTCTCGCCCTGGTGTGATACTGCAACCCGACGTCTTCCTACGTCAGTCTCTGTTGGAATCTTATCTGGATTTTCTCAAGGTGACGTGTAATGAATTTTTTGACGTTTGCGTGGGAACTGGGCCGAAATTGAGCGGCCATGTTGTGACGTGTCATTTATGTTTCTAGTTTTGAAATCCATTTGTAAACATCTGCTCAAAGGAGACTAAAGTCTTCAGAAAGATTGTGTTTTCTGAACGGAAACTACCACAGTTTCCGTTATAAAAATTTGTGGAATCAGTTCATACTGTAAAGTTCAACGAACGTTTCAGCCTGAAATTTGCACGCCAGACACAGTCGTGTTTCAGGGTATATCGATTACAGTATCTGATGCGTGAATTCATCTTATTGACTGCAGAATTTGTTTTCCTGCAAGTACGTGAGGTCAAAATTTCACTTCTAAAAAGTGATATTTACAACTATTGTTATTCTTGTTAAAACCGTACTTCCCGGTGTACGAGTCGAGCCCTGCATTTTTTTGACCACAAAATTGAGCTTGTAACAGTTTAAGGCATGTTTACTGAACAAAAATATTTTTTTTTAGTCGTGGATACGCGGAGCGTAGAAACGACTAATTGTTAGGGGGCAGAATATGTGTCACTCGCTCAGATGTAAACAAATCAATATGTCGACGGTAAACCAATTGATATTGACTTTTCCAAACTTTGCGGAATGCCCAATTCTACCATCGAGATTACCGTGGAAGAAAATTCTGAACTTATTTACCACTGACAGTGATCAGCATTAGAAAAAATTTTATCTCAAAACCAGAAATATGTGTATATGTAAACCAGTTGGAATCACTCGTGCAAAAGGGTGAAAGTTGTATTTTGCTCTTGATTGTGTTTGTTTTCAAAACAAGAACTGCGAAACATAAAAGGGCCGCTCAAGTGTCAGTTGTCTTTGATGATGAACTTGTACATGTTGTTCAATATGAAGTGTAAGAAATGAAATCATAGCTATTGTGCTTCAAGGGCAAAGTTATTTACTTCAGGTGATATCGACTTAGACCCGGAACCTATTGTTACTCAGGGAAATAATCCAAACAATCTTATTGCATTGTTACAATTTCGATTTGCACAACATGGGATTAGCTGTAATTGTTCCGTCACCTGTAACAATTTTCCGTACACAGCTTTTTTTTCTTATTTGATTTTTCTAAATTTAAGAAATACTTGTTGCTTGTAAACATTCCAGTTCTTCAAGGTTTTCTTTCGACGGGTCATTTTCGCAATTTTTGGTACAGCTCTGTAATTTTTCATCCAAATCTTGGACCTTGGCTTTGCTGCTGTGGCCTTTTTCTTTGCTGTACTTGATAGTTATTTTCAAGTTTCAAGTTCAAGTTCAAGTTTATTATTAAATCAACAAAATTTTACAAAAACAACGCTAACCCGCAAATAGCTGAGGCTAATCTAGGCGGGTAGCGAGTAAGACTGTTTAAAGAGTAAATCAAATGTTAGTGTTACATACCAGTAAAGAGATGAAACAAATGCACGTCTAGCAAATAAATAAATAAATAAATAAATAAGTAGGTAAATAAGTAGGTAAATGAATAAATGGATGAAATAGAAATCGCAATTAGACAAAGCTATTTTGAGTATTTATTTTGAAATTTATCGATTAGAAAAGATGTGCCAACATAATCGTCCTCTTCCATTAAAGCTTGTTAGTTATTGTTTTCGACTGACTGTTCAGGGCTACTTCCTGAATCTTGATAAACAGTGTAATGCTTTTTTTCTCTCTCTCTCTCTCTCTCTCCTTTTGCAGGACCAACGAAATTTGTCAGCTGCCACCATATCCAACCACTGCTCTTCGCTTCTGTATCCTGCGAAATTCCTTCACCGGGAGAGCGCACCCGTTTACCAGGACATCCCTGTCATTAAGCAGCTAAGAACACAGGCAACACTTCTACAGCGTCAAGGCGATGTCGAACGTCCTCAAACTAAGGAAGAGCTGACGCTTCTGAACCGTTGGCTTGACTGGTAAGCGCTAGTAATATTATTTTACTGCTTTGTGTTGGGTGACAGGAGAGCTTGTCATGCAGTTTTAACGTGTCACCTGTCCTGCGAAAACGTACGGCCAAGCCAAATGGCAACAGACATGAAATAACTTTTAGGTAGAAACACACATAAGAACTCGCACAGTTATGACTCAAAAACATGCAGAACTTTGTGCTGAGAGAATGCCTTTTCCATCCTTGACAGTACCTCTGCGTCCTTTCAACTGAAAATTAAGGAGGCCATGTCAATTTAACACTTTCGTTGTAATTTTTTGACACTGCAACTGTATTCGCAACTGACGACGGATGTTGATTATCCGAAACATGTTTTGTAAACTTGGAAGTGCGTGTTTCTAACTAAAAGCTATTTTTGACATTGTAAACAGTATAAACCTTACTGATTGTCATCAGAGGGTAATTAGAATTTAGTGAATTGAAAATTAACCAACTCTTGAGACTTTGTTGAAAAACGTTTCACTTCTTTGTCATTTAATTTTAAAAGAGGATAGAGTAGTCCTCTCTACCCTCTGTGTATCCATGTCTGAAACCTACATGTATGAATAACTGCAGCCTAATATCACTATGCAACATTTTGCAGGGAACAGATTGTGAATGCGTGCAGCGTGCAGAGAGATTACTTTGAGATGGCTGTCAACAAAAGAGATAAGGCCCGGGAATGCTGCGACTTGGTTATCTTGGCAATGTATGTTTTCATTCCGCCGGGCCGCGGCGTCGAAGTTCGCACGCTAGAGATTCAAACCAACTGGCAACAATTTCATCCTGCGCAGGTCAAAGATAAGAATGTCCTCTTGGTGAAGGGATCAGAAGAGGTCACGCTTTACTTCCACAACTATAAGACTGCAAAGTTCTTTGGCCGCCAGGAGCTTACTCTGAAGGTAAGACAATGCAGCAGATATTTAGTACGAATATTCAGTTGTTTTTTGTTTCTTTTTCTCTCTCTCTCTGGGATAAACCAGTAGTTGTTTCATAGTCCCATATGCTGTGATTATTTTTCTAATGATATCACGATACTTCCTAAGATGTTGCACTTAAAGGGAAACTCATCCATACCATTTTCTTCTGACCATAGACAGATCATGAGCTGTGCAAAATACTCCTCGACTTTGTGAACAATCACCGTCCCCAATTGGTTGGCAAAGAAAGTGGCGACATCTTGCTTCTGGTAAGTAGTCTCAAGCTATAATGCAGTAACTTGCTGTCAATCCATTAGGTGTGATTAAAAGGGCAAATTCACCCCCGATTCTACTAGAAATCTAAACCCTAACCCTGCTATTGGAGCAACTGTGGCCAAGTTTCTGGGATTTATCTTCAAGAATCCTGAAGTCACCTCCAAAAACCACGCATTCACCCTCAAAATAAAAGTTGGGGACTTGTAATAAAGGCCAATCACCCTGCCAAATTTGATGCAGGAATGTTTTTTGGGTTGTGTTGGGGTACATTGCCTCGGAGTTTCATTTTCATTTTCAGTTGTGGGGTGGTTTAGTTCAAATTAGCATTCTCGGCAGTCTAGACGGGTGAATTTACCCGATTCTTCATTCCACAGGAATGAATCTTTCAAAATTCAGGGGTGAATGTCAGTATTTCTTAACCCCACTTGGGGGTGAATTGTCCTTACACTCATTCTCCTTGAGATGTACAAACAACAACATTCACCCTAACTTTGGTTCTATTTGCTTCATTGCAGAACAAAAATGGAGCAATGTTTAGCAGTTCCTCCTTTTCAAGCCACATTAAGAACCTTTTCCAGAAACTGACAGGGACTGTGGTATCCATCAACATGATTCGGAGTTCATTTGTGACCTGGGCTTATGGCAGAGAGTAAGTATTGAATAGTTGACTTCTTTATTTGTAGAAAGCCCAACATGAAGAAAGTGTACACTTTTGTTTAGGGTTAGGAGATTTTCATCACAACAAGCTTCAGAACTAGAGTTTATCGCTTATTGGCTGAAAGAAAAGAGAAAGTTTTCACGTGCATGTTTATATCATTATTAAGTAGTCGTATGCTTTGTCTTTTTCAATTTGCAATGAACTTGCATTACCCTAAGTGGCTCATGCAATCTCACCCTTTTGAAAAACTCACTCCTGCAGATTAACTTCAAATTGAACGAGAAAAACTGCGTAGCTCATACAAATGTAATAGACGGATAATTTCGTCACAACATTGTCAAAGTGAACTTAGCTACCATCAGTAAGAGGACAGATGCGTCAAAAACAAATGATGGAACAAACATTTCCTAGAAATGCAAGCTGCAACATCCACGCTTATTGCGGTGTGTTTTGTTTTTTCAATAGTGACGCTTCAGATGCCCTCAAAGCTTCGCTGGCTTCTGCTTTAGGTCATTCCAGGAAACAGGCTGAGAAAACATACGATAGACGAACAGCCAACGAAAGGAAAGAATGCGCTGTTCGCGTAGCAAGAGAATATGCCCAGGACGTTGTCTCTAATCCAGGCGTGATGGAAACCACAGCCACTGACACTTCTCATGTGCAGCCACCAGCTACTACCAACATAAAGCTGGCCCAATTTGTAGGACTGATTGAAGAAGACAGCACACTGAGAAGTCCCAAAATTTTGATTGGACAGGTCCATGCTTTCTTAGCAAATGGTAAGGCTTCTCTGCTGTGGTACAAAGCCTACAAGAACTATTTCAAACTTGAATTAGATGGAGAACAGTGGATCGAAGATGTCGCTTGTCTCGTACCCGTGGAAATGACACCTGTCAGGAATAAAGTGGGACTTTATCGTTTGAATAACAGCTTGCGATCTATTCACAAATCCCTCACAGATGACTAGCCACTAGACTCTGACATGTACTTTTAACTTTAAACTTCATCGCAGTTCAATAGAATTATCTTACCAGCTGACAGTTCCTCAAAACATTTTTTTGTCGAAATAGTAGTGAGAAGGAATTTTATTGGAAGACCGTTGATCAGGACTGAAATTCTCTCAACATTGACTGGTGAGTCCTCATGTTTTTAGTCTTTTGAAAACAATAATCGAAATGTCTGGAATGATGAGATGGAATTTTAGGGGCCCGGGCTCAATTTTGGCATTCAAATTACCTTTTCGAAATTCATCGGATCTGCATTGCTCTGGTGAAGTCAGCTGGTGGGAAAAATTGCATTGACGTGTTGTCTGAGGAAACTTGAATTAATGACTTGAATTAATGACTAGCCACGAGACTCTGACATGTACTTTTAACTTTAAACTTCATCGCAGTTCAATAGAATTATCTTACCAGCTGACAGTTCCTCACAACATTTTTTTGGTCTTGAAATTCACTGTCAACATAGTAGTGAGAAGGAATTTTATTGGAAGACCGTTGATCAGGACTGAAATTCTCTCAACATTGACTGGTGAGTCCTCATGTTTTTAGTCTTTTGAAAACAATAATCGAAATGTCTGGAATGATGAGATGGAATTTTAGGGGCCCGGGCTCAATTTTGGCATTCAAATTACCTTTTCGAAATTCATCGGATCTGCATTGCTCTGGTGAAGTCAGCTGGTGGGAAAAATTGCATTGACGTGTTGTCTGAGGAAACTTGAATTAATGACTTGAATTAATGACTAGCCACGAGACTCTGACATGTACTTTTAACTTTAAACTTCATCGCAGTTCAATAGAATTATCTTACCAGCTGACAGTTCCTCACAACATTTTTTTGGTCTTGAAATTCACTGTCGACATAGTAGTGAGAAGGAATTTTATTGGAAGACCGTTGATCAGGACTGAAATTCTCTCAACATTGACTGGTGAGTCCTCATGTTTTTAGTCTTTTGAAAACAATAATCGAAATGTCTGGAATGATGAGATGGAATTTTAGGGGCCCGGGCTCAATTTTGGCATTCAAATTACCTTTTCGAAATTCATCGGATCTGCATTGCTCTGGTGAAGTCAGCTGGTGGGAAAAATTGCATTGACGTGTTGTCTGAGGAAACTTGAATTGATGACTTGAATTAATGACTAGCCACGAGACTCTGACATGTACTTTTAACTTTAAACTTCATCGCAGTTCAATAGAATTATCTTACCAGCTGACAGTTCCTCACAACATTTTTTTGGTCTTGAAATTCACTGTCGACATAGTAGTGAGAAGGAATTTTATTGGAAGACCGTTGATCAGGACTGAAATTCTCTCAACATTGACTGGTGAGTCCTCATGTTTTTAGTCTTTTGAAAACAATAATCGAAATGTCTGGAATGATGAGATGGAATTTTAGGGGCCCGGGCTCAATTTTGGCATTCAAATTACCTTTTCGAAATTCATCGGATCTGCATTGCTATGGTGAAGTCAGCTGGTGGGAAAAATTGCATTGACGTGTTGTCTGAGGAAACTTGAATTAATGACTAGCCACGAGACTCTGACATGTACTTTTAACTTTAAACTTCATCGCAGTTCAATAGAATTATCTTACCAGCTGACAGTTCCTCACAACATTTTTTTGGTCTTGAAATTCACTGTCGACATAGTAGTGAGAAGGAATTTTATTGGAAGACCGTTGATCAGGACTGAAATTCTCTCAACATTGACTGGTGAGTCTGCATGTTTTTAGTCTTTTGAAAACAATAATCGAAATGTCTGGAATGATGAGATGGAATTTTAGGGGCCCGGGCTCAATTTTGGCATTCAAATTACCTTTTCGAAATTCATCGGATCTGCATTGCTCTGGTGAAGTCAGCTGGTGGGAAAAATTGCATTGACGTGTTGTCTGAGGAAACTTGAATTAATGACTTGAATTAATGACTAGCCACGAGACTCTGACATGTACTTTTAACTTTAAACTTCATCGCAGTTCAATAGAATTATCTTACCAGCTGACAGTTCCTCACAACATTTTTTTGGTCTTGAAATTCACTGTCGACATAGTAGTGAGAAGGAATTTTATTGGAAGACCGTTGATCAGGACTGAAATTCTCTCAACATTGACTGGTGAGTCTGCATGTTTTTAGTCTTTTGAAAACAATAATCGAAATGTCTGGAATGATGAGATGGAATTTTAGGGGCCCGGGCTCAATTTTGGCATTCAAATTACCTTTTCGAAATTCATCGGATCTGCATTGCTCTGGTGAAGTCAGCTGGTGGGAAAAATTGCATTGACGTGTTGTCTGAGGAAACTTGAATTAATGACTTGAATTAATGACTAGCCACGAGACTCTGACATGTACTTTTAACTTTAAACTTCATCGCAGTTCAATAGAATTATCTTACCAGCTGACAGTTCCTCACAACATTTTTTTGGTCTTGAAATTCACTGTCGACATAGTAGTGAGAAGGAATTTTATTGGAAGACCGTTGATCAGGACTGAAATTCTCTCAACATTGACTGGTGAGTCTGCATGTTTTTAGTCTTTTGAAAACAATAATCGAAATGTCTGGAATGATGAGATGGAATTTTAGGGGCCCGGGCTCAATTTTGGCATTCAAATTACCTTTTCGAATTCATCGGATCTGCATTGCTCTGGTGAAGTCAGCTGGTGGGAAGAATTGCATTGACGTATTAGAATAATTGTCACTCACATGTGCTATGAACTGGCTTTTTGTCTGAGAAGCCAGTCTGTTTTTAGCTGTGATTTCTTGATCATGAATGATGTCAAACTGCTTTTTTCTGTCGATCAGGACTCAAATTCTCTGACAATTTTGGCATTAAATATATCTTTCGAATTCATCGGAAATTCAGCTCATTCCGCATGAAAACACTGAGAAGAGAGTTCAAAACATCCTTCGCGCAAGTGTTTTCACGGGTTTTTTCTCGTTCAATTTGGAATTAATTTGCACTTTCAGCTTTTCTGAAATTGATTCCAAATTGAACTCGAAACCGCGTGATTACCTGTGCAAATCAAGTTTGGTTAACTGGCAAATTCCCGTCGTATTTGAAGGTCGAAATACACGGCAGGAAAAATGGCAGTAATGTTATGGTGTAAATTTATCTTTATTCCCAGAATAGTCTGATCAGTTGTAGCAACAATATTATTGAGGGAATTTTATTGCGAGCTAATATTTTTCATTCATCTGAGCTTGACTCGTCGGACGAAGTCAGCCGGTAGGGAGCGTTCGGATTGCATGGTGGGAACTGAGGAACAACGTGTGAAGAGGTGAAAAGGAATTTGATCAACGCCGATGTTCTCCCAACGTCGACAATTTATGTTTTGAGTGGTGAAAGTCACTACATGTACTCCCAGAATAGTTTAATCAGTCGTAGGAATGATATCGTGAGAATAATACTCGTTACTGGTAGTCGGGGATAAGCCTTCGTTATGCAGGTTCTCAAGTCCGATTAAGTCGGCAATTCTCATAAGATGTGTGTTGCATTGTAATTGCATTGTATTATTTCATTCTTAGAATTTATTGACACAATAAACAGTTTAGTGACTTGATGAGATCTGTCTTGCATTCTATCATTTTGTCAGAGAATCTTGAAAAACTGAGATCTGTGCCAATCGATTTCAGTAGCAAGCCACAATTTAAGTTTGTGATAAAAAATCAGGAAGTTGGTAATTTCATTTTTCCAGGCCGGAAAAATTTCCAGGCAAATATTTCCGAGCGCTGCCTGGGAACGAGGTTGATAAGCAAAATGGCGGACGTGTTTCTTGTAGATCACGGAAGCTGGCTAGTTAGTATTTCAGTCGCCTGAAAGCGCTAAATGTCCCTTTTTGCTGTCCGAGGAAAATGTCTTGAGTCGCAGAGAAGTTCGTGAGGGCCGTCGATGGATAAGCTGGCCGCCATTTGACGACCTGCCTGATGCCAGCATCGCAGGATCGCATGATATAGCACAATCGGAAGGTAGATTTAATAGTCCTGTAATAATTTGCTTTCGATTTAAGCAATAGAGCACTTTTTCCGTCTTTATATAGCCTCATGTAAACACGAGGAGGGCTGGGAGAATTCGAGACAGTTATGCAAACCCGAGGCACATACAGTCGAGGGTTCGTAACAACAAAAACAACAATTTATTTACCCCATAAACTTACATACATGCAGATAAATTATTCAAATAGATAGAGATAAAATAATATAACGGGGTCTGGCTGCCTGAAATAACTGAAAACTTAAAAGGGGCAGGCAGGCAGCATTACAATTTGTTTAGGATAATTTAGGTCGGACGGACACACATACATCACAATAGAAAAATATGGAAGGTAAAGCACAATAGTAGCAATATAAAAACCATACATTATTCGTTATTATTGCAAAACCATACAGTCACCAAATTCACACCCCAAGCAATTGACTTTGGAGTCAAACGCCCCTCCCCTCTCCCCCCAACGGGGGGTGAACTACTGCCACGTACACCTGCCCAACATACATACGTTTGTTCTCGAGCCCGCCTAGTGAAAAAACACCCTCTCCACAACTATTCTCGACTTGCTGCCAATTTTCTTGCAAAACCATACAGTCACCAAATTCACACCCCAAGCAATTGACTTTGGAGTCAAACGCCCCTCCCCTCTCCCCCCAACGGGGGGTGAACTACTGCCACGTACACCTGCCCAACATACATACGTTTGTTCTCGAGCCCGCCTAGTGAAAAAACACCCTCTCCACAACTATTCTCGACTTGCTGCCAATTTTCTTGCAAAACCATACAGTCACCAAATTCACACCCCAAGCAATTGACTTTGGAGTCAAACGCCCCTCCCCTCTCCCCCCAACGGGGGGTGAACTACTGCCACGTACACCTGCCCAACATACATACGTTTGTTCTCGAGCCCGCCTAGTGAAAAAATTTTCTTGCAAACCATACAGTCACCATACAATCACCCTGCAAAATTTGATCCAGGAACGTCTTTTGGGGTCTGTTGGACTGGATTTACCTTGACTTTCATTTTTCATTTTCAGTTCAAGGCTGCCCAAACAGGCTGAATTAAGCCGATTCTGCATTCTACAGGTATGAACCTTTCATAGTTCAGCGGTGCAAGTCAGAGGAGGAAACTGTATTGTGAAACATGATTTTATTTTGGTGAGTTGACAAACTGGGGTAATTGTTTTGGCAGGGTAACAAGGCGAGGAAACTTGACAAGGCCACCTAGTTGATCTGGAAATCTGATCTAAGAGTTGGCCTGAACTTGGTGGTTTGTGGATGCAGTCGGGTCAGGGAGTCAGTTGTGGCGTCCACTGGAAAGCAACGTTTCAGCTTGAAACCTGGCACTTCAAGTTCAGGTCTCTACATAGAAATTGATCTTGACAAAAGATTCTTAAGGACTGACCAGTATTAGTGCAAATGAATGCGCACCAAAAGTTCCTTAAATTGCCCAGGTCCTGGATTCATCATTAG
>CAXHUQ010000653.1:10000-45717 GCA_964020085.1 Micromussa lordhowensis | reverse complement strand
GCAGGAAATGCCATGCAAGTAACCGCACAGCACTTGAAAGAAGCAGAGGACTTTGTTGTGAAGAACGTTCAGAAAACCATTGAGTGTGAGCTGAAGAAGAGCAGCAGTACGAAGGGAAACGGAGGTCAGTATGCTCAGCTGAGGCCTGTACAAGATGCAAGTGGAATATGGGTTGTCGGAGAACGACTAACCAGGTATAATGCGATGACACCAGACTCGTCCCTTCAGAGATTGTTACCCTCTAAACATCCAGCTACACGTTTTTTCATGCAACGTGCTCATCAAGCAGGAGGACATAGGGGACGTGACGCAACCCTAGCTCGATTTCGAATGCACTACTGGACACCTCAAGGCAGCAAACTGGCAAGATTGGTGAAAACAAACTGTCAGCTGTGCAAGTTACGTGATGCCAAATTTCTCGAGCAACCGATGGGGTTACTGCCAGGAGCTAGACTGAAACCTGCATCAGCATTTAACCATGTAATGCTTGACTTGTTTGGACCATACACAGTTAGAGGAGAAGTTCAGAAACGCACAAGTGGTAAAGCATATGGTGTGATGTTCACCGATCTCGCAATGAGAGCTGTTCATATCGAGGCAGTGTTTGGATATGACACCAGCAACTTTCTGATGGCACTTAGCAGGTTTGCAAGTCTTCGAGGATGGCCGGAGAAAATTTATAGTGATCCAGGTTCTCAACTTGTGGGTGCAGAGAGGGAACTCAAAGAGGCCTGGCAAAGAATCGACAGAGAGTTCATACAAAGAGATTCTGCTCAGAATGGTTCCACCTGGGAATTTGGACCTGCCGACAGTCCCTGGCATCAAGGAGCAGTAGAGTCTCTGATAAAAGCTGCCAAGCATGCTATTCATTTCTCAGTGAGTAATCAACGTCTGTCTGTGCCCGAATTTCTCACTGTCTGCTGTGAGGTGTCTAACTTACTAAATGAGCGTCCCATCGGTGTGAAACCAAGCGTGGATTCAGTCATCAATGTTCTCACACCCAATGGTTTGTTGCTGGGACGAGCCACTGCATCCAACCCCTTGGGATGGCAACCGTATGAAACAAACATTGCCACGCGCTATCATCTCGTTCAGTCCGTAGTGGAGGACTTCTGGAAACGATGGACCGAGCTGTACGCCCCAGCACTGGTGGTACAGCACAAATGGCACACAGCCACTCGTAACTTGCGACCAGGAGATGTGGTGATTGTTGCTGACAAGAACACTCTGAGAGGAGATTATCGTTTGGCGCTTGTGAAAGATGTGTTCCCAGGAGAAGATGGCAGAGTGCGCAAGGTGACAGTTCAGTACAAGAGCTATCGCACCGGAGAGAGAGTTCATCAGTACCGGGGTGCAAGGGACACTGTGGTCTCGAGAGCAGTTCAGCGCCTTGCCCTACTTGTTCCAGTGGATTAGAGTCAGTCGCCAAAGTCAAGAAGTGACATTAAGGACCTTGATTATGAACGTTTATGTAGTGACATTTTGTTATTTGTTCCATTTCACAAGTTGTATCGCAGCGACCCCCACTCTTTTATGGTTGTGTCAGGAGCTTTTAATTCATGCTAATTCACTCGCTGCGATTTTTGTTTAGCCAGCGGTTTTCGCTCTCGCTCTTCCCATAATCCTTCTCGCGGGAAAAAACCATGTGCTGGGAAAAGAAAATGGCGCCTGTGTTTTCGACTAAGTGTGATTTTGTACGAGATTTAATCCAGTTCTCTTAACGGTTTCGATATTCAAAACAGCAAAAGGAGCAACAACGTATGTATAAAGTTCAATTTATCTTTATTTGCACATTTTTGTCGCTTTTGTTTCGTTTAAGTTGGAAATGCGTCGCTTTGTAATTTTTGTCACCTAGGTTTTACCTGTTTACCACTGTTCGGCCTGTTAATGCTGTTTGTGTAGCTGTTACTGTTGTTACTACACTACTGAGGTTAATAAACAGAGTTGAAACGTGTTCTGCCTTGAATCGATGCCGTTACAATGGTGACTCGGTTAAAACGGTCAATCAAGTATGAAAGTGACATCAAGGCTTGTTTAAGGACTTGCGCAGCCCATGCATAGCAGCACTACGCTTGCGCACGAGAATCATTACCATATTTTCCTTCGACCAAATATCAGAGTCAAGATGTTGTTCAATTTACCTTTTCTCTCTGATTCAAAGAGTCAGGCCAAAATAAAACAACGAGAGCAATAGCAGAATAACTGAATATAAGATACAGTAACGTACAGAAAAACTAAACAAAAGTTGTTGTTTAACAGTTATCAAACATCAACCCAGGCTTACTAATTCAAGAAGAAAGGTGGCACTCAAAAATTAAAATTTAAGGTGGCTCTGAACCACACCTACAGAATTTGTTTTGAAACTTTGCCAAAAGTTGCGTTTTATCATGCTTATCAAATGCTGATAATACAAAAAAAATTTCAACGAGCCATTTTTGAATTACAAGCTCCTAAAGCTGTAATCAAGTGTGTTTTTAGCAAGTAATACTATTGCTAGGTAGTCTATTGGGTCATGAAAATGGTAACGTGTTCACCAATGGTTGGGCAGTTTTTTGATACCATGATTGTAGCATCAAGTGATAACGAGTGGTTAAAACGACCCATCAAAATACAAGTGCTGGAAACTGTTTCGAGCTACCTTAATGTGACTATACGAACCTAAGGTTTTGTCAACAGTTTCTCACGTCAAACCACAAATTGAATTTGGGCGTTTTAGTTAGGCTTTAAGGTTTTGCCATAGACATTGGCTACGTGAATCAGTCATAAGCTATCTCATGATTGTTCACCAATATAGCGGCTTAAGATTTCACATAGTGATTATATGTTGTATTGCAATAAAAAAAAACAAAAAAACAAATTGGGATGTTATTTAGATGGGCTCTAGTTTAAGACTTACAAAATCGTGGTTAAACACATTAATTTATGATGTAGAAAAGACTATGATGATAGAGAAAAATTATGTGACATTGAAATGACTCGAATCCGCGTTATTGCCGTGATTTACTTCTGTTGTGTAAGGGTTATCGGCCTGAAGCGAGGGGTTATGTGATTTATTCGAAGGCCGATAAATGGCTTATTTTTACATTGGCGAGGATTCCTCAAGGGATTAAAAAAATACACTGAAGAAAAATTCCTCTATTGTTCATCTTTCTTTTGTTTTTCAACGCTCCATGCTGGCACTAGTGGGATTCACAAGTTTCTCGGCCTTTTAATTATGTTAATTTTTTAAAGTTGCATTTTGAATTAGTCGTTCGTCTTGTTCGTAGTGAATGTTAGGAACAGGCTAGCAATGTTGAGCGATTCAGAGTCAGAACTGTTTATTACTCAAAGCAGTTTTAGTGGCAGCAGGTCAATTGACCTTTCGGAAAACAACTTAGAATCTTTACTTGCGGGTGCAGACAACGAGAAAGCAGTTAACAATTTCAATTTACGCACCAAGGATCTTTTGACCGACGTTTTTACAGATAAACAAGATTCCGGCCGAGGGATCATTACAGTAAGCGACAAGGTAATTCAGGCGAGGAATGGAGCAAGAATACCACAAAACACTAAAAGGGCAACTTCATGGAGTACACGAGTTTGGGATGACTGGGTTACTGGTAAATTTGTTTTTGATGAACAGCTAATTGAAATGCGAGGGGATTATGTATTAATATGCAAGGGGGATAAGTCACTTATCCCCCTTGCATATTAACACATAATCCCCTCGCATTTCAATTAGCTGTTCATTAGCCCCGCTCTTCCCTTTAAACAATCAAAGCCGCACCCAGCTTTTCAGACAGTTGATTTGGGGGTTATGTAATATATTCCCCCCCCCCCCCCCCGAAAAGAACAAAGGCATCCGAGCTGATGTAAAAATAAAAATAGGTTGTTTGATTTGTTTAGATATTCATATGGTTACATGTTGCTGTTACGCCGCCGTTGGGTTGGCCTGAAATTTTGATATGATAGATCAGAGGTTTCCTTGGACATGGAAACAAAAGAATGCAAGGCAAATAATTTAGAAATATTGCATTATAACTGACTTTGTTGCTGAAGTATCGGTGGGTCTTAAGAAATTGAAATTAATAATTGTTTAATCGCACTTTCTAGCTGGGGAGATTTCGCTACAAACCATATACCTCTAGAAGATGACCATGTGATTAAATTGCTTCTACCCCCCACAAACCTAACCCGGGAAGTCCGTTCTGTTTAGCACTATTTCAGCTTTATACTTTAGTTTAGCTTTGGCAGTACTCGGAATCCTAGTGAATGTTTAATTTGTTATTATTAAAAGAGCAAATCTCTAATTGTGTGGTGATTGCGTGAAAAGAGTCTTCGAGCTCTATGGATACAAAACGGACTTATGAATAATTCTTACAGCGACTTTGAATAACACTTGTTACAGCAACTCTGTCTTTCTATTTCTTTGGTAAAAACGTGGCCACCAAATCTAATCAGCGATTGTCGGTTTTTCACTGTTTTTTAAATCGACGAGGCAGCGACAAAATAGCCTGCAAGCGGCTGTTACTCGATAAAATTATAAAGGACCATCAAGGTAATGACAACTGATAAAACTGATAAAAGTTTAATCTCTTTTTTAGATCTCAAGATGTCTGAGTTTTCGGATCTGAAAAAAGGTCTGAAAACTGATTTGAGAAACAGTGTCGGCTGCTGTTTTGAACCTTATTTGTCTTACACTCTTTGACTCTTCGATGCGCCGATGATCAACTGGACAAGATAAATATCTCGCCTTATTGCTGTTGCATATGAACATTGTGTGACCATAGGAGAGCAATTCAGATGATATAAACACTTGAGACGAATTTTCTTTTTTTATTTTTTAATTTTGAGGGTTCTGAGTTTTCGGGGTCTGAGTTCTTGGGGTCTGAGTTTTTGGGGTCTAATTTTTGGGGGTCCGAGGTCTGAGATCCGAGTTTTCGGGGTCTGAGTTTTCGTGACACCCGTAATATCTCCCAGAATTTAACTAGACATACGGTCAGATAAGACTCCTCAGCTAACTGCAGGCAGTGATGTTTATCCATGAGCTCCGCGATCTATAGTGTGAATAAAAGTGTTCTTCCGTTAGATTAAGGCTTTCTTTCTGACGAGTTCCTTTTAGTGAAGTTGCTGTGGAATACTCTTCCATAAAACACTACTATAATTATTCTTAACTTATTTGTCAATTTTAAGATAAGTATTTAGCATTTAGTAATAAGTATTTAGTGTAGGCAAAGCAACTTTAATGTAGGCAAATCGACTCGGACCGTGTAGGCGAAACAACCTCGATGTAGGCGAAACAACTTGTAGGCAAAACAACCAACATCCGAGTAGAAAGCATCGTTTGTGAGAAATACGGAATCTGACATCATTGTACAACTCACACAACCCCAGGATACAACCAACAAACGATACCTTTTTAATCAAGACCCCAAGTTTTCTCTGGAAATAAAGGTTAATCTATTCACGGGTAGTTATTTCTCCCTTTTGATGTCATGCAATGCCACAGGGAGCAGGGGAGCCAATTTGAGCTTTGCGAATAACAAATACTCGATGTTAAACGTGGCCTTGCGACTTGTTCAATCTTTTTGTTTAGGCAGGTATAGCATTCTGTTTATTTCTCAAATCTACTGGGAAAATATATCAAACTTGGGATAAAGCTTTAATACCGAGGAATTCCCCAAAGTGTTCAAAGTGTAGCTCGATACCCGCTGGGTTTTAACTGCGGTCCTCTGTTCACTGCCCGGGTTCACTGAGGCCAGCGGTACTGTTCTACCGGCAACCCGAAAATAAAGAATTGCGTTCTGCCTACGTGAATTCTTGTTGAACCTTGTTCTGCTCTGTTAATTAGCTGAAAGAAATTAGTTCCACACGTAGCAAAAATACCTTATTGCTTGAAATTTATCTCTGTCAACTTTACTCTGACGAACTATTCAAGTGAAGCTTAAAAAAACTCGCTGTGTTGCATTTTGCTAACTAGGACATGAACGATAACAAAAGATATAATATGTGGCTTACAGGTCTCTACACTATGGGAAAGGACAAGCGGGGTATTGAAAGAGGACACTGCATTGAGTGTGAATGCGACAAATATGAAAGTAGCGCAGTACGATGCGACTATTGTGGC
This sequence comes from Micromussa lordhowensis, assembly GCA_964020085.1. Lineage (NCBI taxonomy): Eukaryota > Metazoa > Cnidaria > Anthozoa > Scleractinia > Lobophylliidae > Micromussa > Micromussa lordhowensis. The sequence goes on along the minus strand of CAXHUQ010000653.1, from coordinate 39,611 downwards.
CACACACCTATGAGTCATGTTCCCATTGACTCTAAGAAGCCAAGATACGACGCGACACTGGGTGCGACACCAACCAGAGAGGTATCTGTCGAAAAAAAAAACAGTTTCTTTTTCAGTGGTTAACGAAGGTGGACTTCAGCATGTTAGAGAAGGGCTTGACGAGGGTTTAGCCGAAGAGGGACCAGAACAACTGACAAATGCAGACGATGCACCCGCAGCACATCAACCGGGGACGACAAGCCACGGCAAGGCGTTTGCCGAAAAGGGGGCAGAAGCCAGCGGCGCAGACCCCACAAAAGAAGCCTCTGTCATAGAGGTCGATGAAGTGGTCGTTCACTTTCAGAGGAAAATCGATGTCATCACAAAAGCTAGAAGATTCGTTATCAGCAAAACTAACGGAAAGCTTTTCGCATGTTGCAATGTGTGCAGTGTAAAGATGGTTCCCGGAAAAGAGCACAAGGGCCAGAATATGTTCCTAATTACCCAGCATATGGCCACTACAACACATAAAACTGATGAGGCCATTTGTCTCTCACGCGAGAGCGAAATTCTTGCAGCGATGCAGCGATCCTTGAAGTACAACGGCAAGTAGAAGACAACTACCCGCGTATATTTTCCTTCACCAGGGCCTCCATATTGTGTCGTGCCTGTAAGGTTGAGTTCTCTGCCACGTCGTGTTAAGTAACATCAGGCAGCATGTAGATAGTCATGGCCACAAAAAAAAGGCTGGGAAGACATTGGCAGCAAGTTCAAAGGACATTTCATCATTTTCACCCGCAAGATTCCTGCTAACAAGGAATGATCACGGCCAGCAAAACAGCTGTGCCAGGGATTTTACAAAGATAAGTTATGTTATGTAAATAATGGAGAAACTGTCGAAGTAAAATTCTTTTGCATGATCGGAAACCAGGAGAAGATAAAAGGAATGTGTCGTGGTACCCGGAACCTTTCTTTGTTCTAAATGAAACGGGACACGAGACAGGAACATTTCAAAGTAGTAACTGTTTAAGGGCCGCAGATGCAGGAACATTTCCGGATGATATCTGTTCAGCTTGTTCGAATATACCAAAATTAGAATCATTCAGAAAATGAATCTTGCTAAGAAACGAGAAGACTAGCCAGGAAACGACAACTATACGTAACGAATACCTGCCTTCCAAGGAAATGGTAGAAAAGCTTAAAGAACAGAAACAAAAACTCGATCATAAGGATGACCAGCTTTTCTTCACAACATCTACCGCCATTAGGTTACGAATACGCGCTGGAAATTTAAGAGACAAGTTGAAGGAATATTCCCGTAGGGGGTCTGTTAAGGCTATTTGTTTCAAGTTGCAGAGGGCTGCAGACTTAGGACTACTAAATGACAAAACCACCCTTATGGCAATGCTAGAGACTGTTTTGCGAAATCTGCATGTTGAAAAGAATGGTAAACGGTACCGCCCTTCCTTTAAGTCATTCATGGAAGTTCTTCTGATGTTGGGAGAACCCAGAATCGCTACACTTGTGGCAATAAGCCTGGGAGGCCCTAAAATACGTTCCATCTACCAACATCCAACATCGTGTTGACATAAGTGGAGGGATTCGAGAAAGCAATTTCAAGAAACTTGTGCCACTGTACAAGGAAGCGATGAGTAACATAACTTCCTCTTTTGTACCTGTCCTAGTTGCAGAGGATGAGACAGCCATCATTGGACATGCTATTTACCACCAGGATAGAGATGAGCTCTTGGGATTTTGTGCGGTTAATGGACAACAACATGCATGCCTTGACCATTTTGCTGTTAAAGTTGAGGATGGCGAGGAAGGTTTCACGAATATTGTTAATGCCCTCAAGGAGTAAAAGATTGGTACCTTCGGCAGGGCAATATTGCTTAACCCACTCCATCCAAATCTTCCCCGCGTTGCCCACCTGTAACAAGTTTGACCACCACTTTGTCTATCAACAGTGGCAGGGAGTAAAGCGAATTTATGACCAGGAGTTAAAGAACATTGTGGGTTCCCTTATCGGTAACAGCTCTGATGGAGACTCTCAGAGATGAAAATAATTCTACAGCTCGCTACGGTGGATGTTGGTAACAGATTTAGGCCCATTCCTTGAAATCTAGGCTTTATCTTTTCTTGCAGAAAGTTGGACACAGATGAGAATGGTTCTCATATTGAGGACATGTGTGATCAAGATTACGTTCACAACCACAAGAAACTACTCACTCCTAGGATCACGCAACACTTGTGCTTAGAATGGTTCACATGAATCATCTACAATTAGTCGGTGAAGTCTTTCCTTTCACCGATCATGGTTTTGGCTTAAGTGACATCGAACGCTGCGACAGACAGAATTGGAGATCTGCTCAGAAATTAACATTTCCAAAGGTGCAAGAATGTCTGGAAGCCTTGATTAATGGCACAGTACAAGGACGTCCTCCTAATATCATGCTATTGGGAACGAAGGCGTATCTTCTTATCATCTGGTATTACGTGGAGATGTTCTGCAGCTGTGGCATCATTAACCAATAGAATCAAATACACAGCAATCGTTACGCACTTCCTTGGAATTTGGCGGAATTGGGTTTATTGACACAGAAACTTGAAGCTTTCAGTGAACTTTATCTCCAGAGAGACCTACACAAATGTCATTTTATCCTGTCATTTTCCAGTGATGCTTATCGTATACAAGAGAGACAACTTTCCTCAGGAGGACTGTCGACTTGACATAACTGGATCCGATGTGCTGAAAGACTTCTGTAGTAAGAATGGCCAGTGGGTGGGAAACCACCAAAACTCCACTTCGGAGATTTGAGATGCAATACTTTACACATGACTCGTTTAGAGGAGATTCGCGTAGACCCATCCACTCCAGAATTTGCAAAGCCACATCCCAAACAGGGGAGTATCTGGGGACAGCAGTACACATGACCCTTCGATATGGCTAATCTGAAGGAGTATCCGGCCATTGGCGAAGAAATAGGAGCATGGAGGCAGGGTGTCATAAACATCGACTCGGTTTTTTATTTATCTTGTTTTATTTTGTATATGATTTTCCAACAGCGATCGATTCGAGTAACTACAATATGCGAACGATTAACTACTGGACAAAGTTCAATGTACATTCACTTAAATCAAAGATCAATTGTCAATCATCATAGCTGCACAAACAAAAACTATTTTTGGAATGCGTGTCATGTTTCTGATGAAAACCATATAAGCTAATACGTTCATGACAGAGGGAATCAAGATTGCAAGAAGGTTGGCAAAGTCCGTTTGAATGATAGCTACTGTTTGTGCTCAAGATGAAGGCAATAACGATGATGAAAGTGAAAATATTAGTAGCCGTCTGGATAACAATGGGTAACATAATGAGGCAAATGCAGGTGATGGCGACTACTTGTTTTACCGTCCCTTTGAGTGCTTAGGGAACACATTCTGTTACGCCACATATTGTAATAACTGACACAAAATGTAATAGTAACGCAAAATGTAATAACTTTTGCCACAAACTGTAATAGTAACGCAAAGTGTAATAACTTTCGACCCAAAATGTAGTAACATTCGTAACACAAAATGTAATAACTTCTGACGCAAAATGTAATACACAAAAGTAACGCAAAATGTAATAGCTCAAAACGTAATAATATTCTGTAATGATATATGTGTTTCTTTTAAATGTATTTTTACTAGGTACAACGTGACAAAAATTTATGGGACGAGATATTAATTCAAAGACTGAATTATACACCAAAGTGCATTTGATTTAGTTTGGCCAGATGTATAAAATTCAAAATATACTACTAAAAACTCTATTTTCGACCTACCGTGAACGGCCGACTTTTTTCCCGCATTGTTCCGTGCTTTTAAAAACATTCAAGTTTGTCTAGACCAACTGTCGCGTTTTTTAAGTGTGAACCAATTAACGTTTAGTGCATGAGCACGTCAAATTTTGACAGCTCCGCCTGAATGCTTCTACACGTGAAACACAGGTTTTGAAAACGTTACGTCAAGTTTTTTTCCAACTTAAGTGCAGCTCCCTGAAATAAATAAAAATAAAAATTTCGTCTCTGGTGGCAAATTGGTTCTAATTAAACAAACCAAAAAAGTACGCACGTTTTTGGGTGAATTTCACAGAGGGAAGTGGGGCGGTTTGGGTTCAGTTAACCGACTGGGGATTTCTGTTTCATCAATGAAACCAAAGTGACACATTCCTCTGTCGTTTAACTGAATTATTTCCACGCTGTTCACGTCCACATTTTAGCCGACCATGAACACCATGTTATGGTTTTTGATTTTACTGCTAACGATTGCCAGCAATGTGTATGAAATATCCGCTATTTCTGCACTGGACGATGAGACGTACGATACTTTTCTTGACTTGCTCAAAGGAAAATTTAACGTCCCTTTGAAGCAAAGAAACAACAAGCAGAAGTCCGCTCTGGTACGATTTTGGCGAAATCGGGACCATGTTTCTCTCAAACGGGGCAAGGTATGCTACGATGGGAAGCCCGTATTGAGAAAATCAGTTGTATCGGACATTGTAACGAAAGCATTTAAGGAAACAAAAGGATCCGGGGTGAGGAAACTCTATCACCATTTGAAAGATGTCTGCAGTGGTGTGGGAGAAAGAGATGTCCGAGCTGTGCTTGGTAAGTCTCGCCTACATCAACGGCTAAACGTTCGATTCCAAAACAAAGCTGCTTTAAAGCCAGTACGCGCCAAAACAGTCCAAATTCGCAATCAACTGGATTTAGTAAGCATGGAAAGTATGCCAGTTAAGTTCAATGGAAAAGTATTCAAGTATGTGCTATCTCTTATGGATGTATTTAGCCGGTACCATTGGCTTATTCCACTGGAAAGAAAGAAAAGTGGTGCAATCGCGGAGGCGCTATCGACAATTTACAAAGAGCATGGGCCTCCTCGTGTCCTTCAGCACGACCAAGGGCGAGAATTCGACGGTGCTGTCAACAAACTGTGCAAGAAGCTTGGAATAAAAGTGATTAAAGGACGCCCATACCACCCACAGTCACAGGGAAAAATTGAACGGGCCCACAGATCATTTAAGAAAAAGATTACGTACGATCTTTTAACTATGCGAAAAACGGGAGTGAACTGGGCAAAATGTTTGCCAGAATACGCAAGAGCCTTAAATCAAGATGTTAAGGAGGAGCTTTCTTGGAAATGTCCATTTGAAGTTTATTATGGGCGCAAGCCTTTTAGGGAAGACGACATATCAGGAGCTTCGACTGCTGAAGAATGGAATATTGAGGGAAAAGCGTACGAGGAAATGATATCGTCGCGACCTAAAGATTATGATTCCCACGAGCTACAAGTTAAACGAATACGTCAGGCTGCTTCCGCGGCAAGTAGAAGATGTGAAAACCGTATGATCCGGAAAGGACTGAGAAACAATCCGCCTTTAGTTTATAATATTGGCGAAAAAGTGTTAATTCGTTACCCTCCGGCGAAAAAAATATGCAGTAAGAGGTCTATCTTAACGGCTAAAATTCTCAGAAGAAAGTTAAAAGCTTGTAAGTACAAGGTTCAGTTTAAGTACCCGCCTAGTTCCTCCAAGACTCTTACTAAATGGATTTCCGTTAATGACATAACAAGTACGACAATGGACAAAGAAAAAAGGAAGAGGAAGCTCGCAAATCAGAGCAACAAGAAAATGCACAAAAAGAAATATTTCATACCTTACTCAAATCAGAGGGACAAATTCACGGACATGCAGTCTGATATTAACTTTTTAATTAGCTATGACCCAACAAAAGACGGCAACTGCCAATTTTCTGCACTATGTCACGAGCTTGCAAACATTGGTATCTTCCGCTCGGCAGAAACATTGAGAGAAGAGATCGTCGCATACTTGGAGTCACATCCAAACTCTCCAGATGGCACTCCTATGGAATTATTCGCAGGCGCACCTTGGGACCAATATTTGCGATTAATGGCACGCGATGGAACATATGGTGATCACTTAACCCTCCAAGCACCAGCTGATGTATTTAATATACAAATAGTTATATATTCCACACTCGGGACAATGGCAACGCAGACAATTTCACCTACGAATATCAGCCCAATTGCGACGTTTTATCTAGGTCACTTTGCAGAGGGAGCTGGAGAGCATTACGTGTGCTTGGCCAACGAATGTCAGGATAAAACAATTTCAGGTCGACCCAACACGGAGCACAGTTGTCTTTCCCCAGCCCAAGAAGAACTGGCCCAATTAGATAGCGCCTCAGACATAAACATGAACGAGGATCAGTCCCATAACAATATAGATCAACATGCTCCTGATGTCAGTACAACGCATAGAAACCGAACCAGATTACCTGAAAATGAACAGAAAGATAAGACAACTGAGGGAAGCTATCCAAAAATGCGAAGATCTGATCCACTCGACACAGAGTATAATTGCATTCCTCCGGTCCACGATGAACGGTCCGAATCAAGTAGCACATCAGGAATTAACTTGCCGGAGAGTCAATCCCATAGCAATAAAGATCCACAACATGTCAATACCACCCACGAAAATGAAGAGGAAGATATGAGTAACCAATGCGGATACGAAAAGCACGGAAAGGATAATGCAACTCAGCTTAATGGGTGTAACACAGACTATGGTCCTCTCCTTAATCCTGATGTTTTAGAGAACGTTATAAAAACAACAGTGGGGAGATATCCACAAATGCGACAGACTTTGCGAGCTGTTTCCAGGTTTTTCAAACGCGTTGTCGACACCTTACCACTTCCACGAGTTTATATTCCAGAGCTAGTAGAGGTTGCTAATATACGCCATCTTAGTGTACGGAAAATAATAAATATGAAGGGAAAGAACAGTGGAGCAGTAATTGCTCTAAGAAATATAATTAACGCTAAGAACTGGTCAAACGCATGGGTAAGCCTCGTAGCCTATGGCTATGGCTGGTATGGTATCTCCAAGATCTACTGGAGAACCCGCAATTAAGAGAGACCCGATTTAGCTCACTTTTCTTCAGAGTTACAGTTTAGTTACAATTAAAGGTAAATTAAGATTTAAAATCAATCAATGAATCAATCAACCAACAAACCAATCAATAAGCAAGCAGTTAAGATACCCGCCCTGGCAAATTTGGTGCATTTTTGAGTCTTTATATCTATGTAATTTCTTCAAAGCACGTTTAGTTAATTTTCCACGGTAACTTTTATTCAAAATAAGAAGCTAAGTCAATAATAACTTCAGTGTAGCAAGAAGTTCATTAGTGTGACGTTAAAAAGAATAACATATTGGTGGATATGCAGTTGTTGCTAAAGCAGTATCAGTAAACATCGCCGTTATATATACAGACGTTTAGAAAATAAAAGAAATGCGTCCGTTATTTCCATGGATGTTGTCCGAATTGGTCTATTTACGGGTTTTTAGTTTTTCCTCCTGAAATAGCCTCGAGGAGTTCGTCACTTTTCGAAACCAAGCGTTTTTGTCCCTCTCACCGAAACAAACACTTCTATTTTTAGAGACACATACCGCCCAGAATATTATTACATTTTGTCCTATTACAGTTTGCGTTACTTTTATGAATTACATTTTGCGTCAAAAGTTATTACATTTTGCGTTACGGATGTTATTACATTTTGCGTCGAAACTTACTTCACTTTGCGTCACTATTACATTCTGTGGCAAAAGTTATTACATTTTGCGTTACTATTACATTTTGTGTCAGTTATTACAATATGTGGCGTAACACATTCCGTTCCAACCAGGACGAAGACGATGACACCCCAAGTGTTTGCTTACCTCTTGTGACGAAGGCGATGTCAGTGCTGGAGGTCCAACAATTTCAGGTAAAGAAGCAATTTACCAATACAGCCGTATTTATGTGCACTTTTAGAAATTGCTAAACCTATGAAAAATTAGTATTTTTCCGTATGAAAACATTTAATCACAGGCACTGTTGTACTGTTTTTAGATGAACTGCAGCCACTTTGTTAGTGTCTAGATGACGCACAACCCCTCTTTCATGGCCTAGGGGAGGTTGATTTAGATGAGTTGTCCAATGCGGAAGCATGTGTACCTAACCAGGGAAAGATTTCTCCCAAAGTTGCCATTCCTGGTAGAAACGAACAAGTCTACAAGGCAACGCTAGTTTCTCTACTAAATGAGGATGCACAATTATCTCAGAACAGGTATTACTTTGAAAATTATTTTAAACATTGGGCGACACGGTTGTGTTAAATTAATTTGTAAAATAAAAAGTACAAAAAATAAATTCTTTAAAATGATTTTCAGTTAATAATCACAGCATTAGGGAATCAACAGAATAATAGCACACAATTTGTATTTTTTTCTTGCCTTGTTTGTTACAGATTGCAAAGGGTTCATCAACGGCAAGAATACACAACGTTAGGAGATGCACCACATCCTCAGGATGCCGACCCTAGTAGAATTGCTTTGTTCAATGATTATGTAGTATTGGACAGACGAAACAAAACATATGTTATCGGTAGTCTTCTCCATCTTGTTTGCGTTGGTGACCATGGCCATCAAGAGTATAAATGACCTTTGGCTTACAATGACCCCAAGAAAGAAAGTATTAAAAGTCCCTGTCCATAAATATGGAAAATAACTCGGCAAGGGTCAAAAATTCGATTTCGCTCATATTCGTATGGTAGATGGGCTAGGTCATGACCAAAAACTACTGGATAGTTTTTTGGCAAAATATCCTTTTATTTCAAAGAAATATGCCAAATCCCGTTAAAATCGTCATCTGACGGGCCATTTTATTAAAAAACTTTGAGAGCCTCACATGCAAAACCACATCATTCTTCCATCTTTAAAACTCTCAAATATTTTTGTGCAATGTTTAAAAATGTGTACTGGGTTAATTTTACAGAATGGTGCGGGTTCTTTTGGGTGCAAAATAATAAAATTTCGAAGACATGTACTTCATTCACTTAAAAGTACTTCGTAAAAATAATTGATTTTCACCATGTGCGAAACCTTCAAATGGATTAAGCTTCTGGTGGTTGAATCGCAGAAGGATGATTGTGAGCGACGCGAGAGCCTTTCAAAGTACGTTAAAAATGTAAATATTCAACCTTCCATCGTCTAATTTCAATTTACAGGTTACACACATATTTTAGCATGCGCCAAATGTCTTGAGCTGATAAATTCGAAATGTTCTAACCTTATTTGCTGCAAAAGGCAGGTCCAAAAGCCAATTTAACGTGTTTCTCTCACCATTCGTCGAGATAAAGCAATGTTTCCTTCTGTTTACACAAGGTCTGATGAACATCACCAACTGTCATCGTATTTAGAGGTCAAATACCATGAATCTTTGACCATCTTTCGACACATATGATCGCCACTGCGTTTAAGTCAACAACGACTAAGTAATTTGTAAATAGTTGCTTGCCAAATACTATTGCATTTGAACGATTGCTGCTCAGTGAATTGCGGTTCGTTATTTGTTTGTCACGCAATGCGGTCATTCCATGTTAAGGGGGTAGGGGTAGGGCAATTTCTATGTGATTCGGATTTATTTCAATTCTGTTTTTAGTTCCATTAGCTTTGTTCATCACAATGATTTAAGACCACCAGATATTGTTAATGATACGATCCTATTTATACAGAGATCATAAATGATTATTGTACTTGTTACAGTTCTATAACAAAGTAATAGCAATGAAGAAACAGTATTGAAAGATGTATCATGGTTATAATTGCATATTATTAAACTAGGCTTATAATAGTATTCTATGCTTGATGCTTTACATCCAATGTTACAGAAAAGAAATAAAGTTTTCTTTTTTTGCTATTAATAATTTTTTTCCTTGAATAGGGTGCCATTTTTCGAGTCTGGGCCTTAAAAAAGGGTATCAGTTTTCGCCTTCGCAGTCCTTAACTAGGGTTAGGGTTCAAGGACCTTCGCGGCACACCCCTATCCAAAATACCCCCGGGCTACATTTAAACTGAAATATAATATACACATAATATACACAAGGTACCATTTTTTAAGCCATACACGCTGGAAGAAACTCTCACAAGTCAGCAAGATGACCAGGATAGCCAGGTATGTATAATGAATGTCCGGAAAGCTAAGACCTAAGCTATAAGACCTAAGACCCGGAAAGCTAAGACCAGAAAGCTAAGACCCGGAAAGCTAAGCCCTGGAAAACTAAGACCGGGCTTTTTTTTCAGGGGAGATCATCAAATTTCAGCCTTCTTTACCTTTAAGTGGTAAAATGAGTGAAATGAATGTACTCACGCTTACAAATAACAATTTAGTTCTGTTTTTCTTTCCCGGTATGACTAGCCTCTTCCAGGCATTCATTTTGCAGTTGGCTGTGCGAAAAAAATCAACAAAAGCGCGGTGAGATAAGGCTACAGTATGGCAAACAAAATTATTTCCGGTTGCCGCCGTGTGGCGTTACACTGTGCACTAAAGCTTGCGAAAAACAACGAAATGAAGCGAAGCAGTGCTTTGTCTACTTTACAAAATGGTAGTTTCCGGAAAGGTACTTTGCATTTTTTGTTCTTTTTAATTCCATATTATTTAAACGTATTAATTTGAAACTACTCACAACTGATTAAATATTTTCATATCATCATGATAACTTTCCCATTTTCGGTCTGATGATTTCGTCGGCAGAAGCATGTGTTGCCTTGGTGCCATGTTTAAGTATTTAAATAGCAACAGGTACCGTTTTTAGTGCAGAGTGCACTATTGGGATGGCTTGGGGGTTGACGCCGCTAAAGCACTATGGCGATATGGCACTATGACACCAAGGTGTAAACTTCAATGTTTAATTAATTAATTACCCTTATTTTGATGGGGTTGGGTAGGTACCTTCGATTGCTGCGTAAAACACACACCTACATTACTTCATGGATAACATCACAAAGCTATAAATGGTTCCGATATTCTCTTGTTATCCTAGTGGTACTATTCTCTTACGAACAAAAGCAATTTGCTCGAAGGGCATGTGCAGACTGATTAGCATTAGTGTTAACCATGTGTTAGGTAAACGGTACATTTCATACACAATTATACTCGAACATTAAGTGTGTTTCCTTGTTGTAGAACACAACATGTAAGACGCCTGCAAAAAACCTAATAACAACAACCTCTTACGTACCTCTATCCTGACCTTGGGGGCGAACAACTGGTAAAAGGGCAGAAATCTAACAGACGATTTAACTTGATGCTATCGTTAAACTCGAGTACCGCCCGCTTTAACCACGCTTCCCTTTTTACTCGACAGCGCATGCACAGTGACGTGACACGGTAACGCAACGGTAACGCTTACATTGCTCCCTAAATTGTCATCGTCAATTTACGTATTTCAAAAACGAAAGAAAAAACCAAACAAAACATTAATTGAATAGTGTTTATCAGCTTATTGTTTGTCTTTGAACTTGATACTTCTGGCTCCTCGGTAGGGACTCCCTGGTGAATCGTGGCGAAGAGAAAGTAAGGGTATATATGAATATTGTGCCGCATAGCAATATGAACACAAATGGTGAAACAGAGAATTAACTCAGAAGTGTAAATTTAAGTGCTAATTGAACCCATGAATAACCGTCCTTTCAACCCAGCTCAACAGCAGGAATCCGAGGCATCACAGTGTCATATCCACAGCAGTTATGGCAACCTGTCACGGTACCATGGATACAACAGCTCGTCATGCAACTGTACAGCTATTTTGTACCCTTTCCAGTACCGGTTCAGCCCATGTATCCTGTGCCTATGTGGTGTTACTAGCAGGTCTTAAATACAGAAGACAGGAACTGATCTGTGTACATACCGAGAATATGTTCGTTTTAGATAAAACTGATAAATATTTCCCTTTGTATTGTTTAAGATTTGCATCACGTTTTTGCTCCTATGAAGAGGAACAACCTTGTTTATCAAGTACATTTTGTTTTCTGTCTCGAAATTTTATTTGTACAGGAAAATGCAATATTGTCATAGATATAGGCGTAATTTGTCGAACAATCGAACAGTTATGCTGCAGCACAGATAGAACAGTAACTTTTGGGTGCAACACAAGTAGTTATTCTGGCCTGATCAACCGGGATACTTTTGTCCACCCAACGATACTACCTAAGTCAGAATACAAGGAACCGTTATATGAGATAACTTACAAGAGACCATTGTCTGTTCGTTGATGTTGAGGACAACATCTTTTTCCAGAGAGGGAGAATTGTAGAGAACTGGGACTAGGAAAGGACTGGCACTAGTAAGAAAGGATGATGCAATCTCAGAGAGATGTAAGATGGCGAAACGCCACCGATGCGTATTGTGATTAAAACAGTTATTTGCCGTTTATGGGCGTGTGGGCTAACAAAATTGCACAAAAGGAAGTGAAGACATCGATCGATCGCGGTAGCTGATTTAACAAGAGTCACTATGCCTGAAACAAACGAGGAAAGGGGGACACAACAAGCTGCCATTGATCAAGCTGCTAGAGCAAGGCTACATGGAGTTGAAATGCCCAATGGGTTAGATTTCACATCCAAGAAACTACACCACAAATAGTGAAACAGAGAATTAACTCTGAAGTGTAAATTTAAGTGCTAATTGAACCCATGAATAACCCACTGGGCATTAGCCCTAGTAAAGGGCTAATGCCCAGTGGGTTGCTCATTCGGCAGATTAACGGTACATCTAATCCGGAGGTTGTGGGTTCGATTCCCACCGAGGTCAAAAGATTCTTCTTTACCTCGCGTGGTTCCCTGATTCCCTCTACTAGGGCTAACGCCCAGTGGGTTGTCCCATAACATCATAGGTCATCCTAAGAGGTGGTTTGCTTACACGTTGTGACTGTCTTAGAGGTAGACCATGTGCAGCCTCATCAGCCATCATACCACTTGGTTGCTCCGGATCTTCCACTTCTCCCTCGGAGTCTGGACCATCAACCTGACAAGGGTAGGTATCCTGCTCAGCTAACTTTGGAACAGCTCCGCAACTATCTTCAGTATAATTTCTCGTAGACTCATAGAATTCTTGAAGTTGATCAGGTGTTAAACTGGGAATGTCCTCATCAATGGTTCTGGTTGTTTCCTCTTTTGAAGTCTTCTGCCTGTGGGTTCTCCTGGACACTGTATGACGACTCTTGGATGACTGAAGTTGCGTCTCCATAGGTAAGAAGGAACATGGTAGAAGTAGGTTACGATGCAAAACTCTTGTCCTTCCATTCCCAGACTCTGGTTTGACCTCATACACTGGCATGTCCTTCCTTTTCTGAGTTACAACATAGATTTCTTGCTCCCAGTAAGGTCGTAGCTTTCCCAGGCCACCACGCTCAGTCATGTTCCTTACGAGAACACGATCTCCTTCACATAGTGTAGTATGCCTGACCTTCTTGTCGTACTGCTGTTTCCCCATGTCTGCACTTTTCTTTGCATGAGTGGAGGCCAAATCGTAAGCTTCTTTCATAGCTCGTCGCCAGTTTCTAACGTATTCAGGATACGTGGAATATCCTTCTGGTGGTTTCAAGCCAAACATTAAGTCGATAGGTAGCCTTGGAGTTCTACCAAATAGTAGATAGAATGGCGAGAAGCCAGTGGAGTCGTGTCGAGTGCAATTGTATGCGTGAACAACTTTATTCAGATGGTCACGCCAGCGGGTTTTTTGTTTCTCTGATAGGGCTCTTAACATTGATAGAAGCGTTCGATTGAACCTTTCGACCTGTCCATTCCCCGGTGGGTGGTAGGGTGTTGTCCGTGAATGTTTGACCCCACTCAGTTTCTCAAGGTTGTAGAAGAGCTTGTTTTCGAATTCTCCACCCTGGTCGTGATGTATGGTTTCTGGGAATCCAAATCTCATGATAAAGTCATTGTACAGTTTATCAGCAGCAGTCTTAGCTGATTTATCGCGGGTGGCATATGCTTGAGCAAATCTAGTGTAGTGATCCATGGTTACCAATATATACTGGTATCCACCTGAGCTTGGTTCAAGATGAACATAATCCATAGATACGAGTTGGAAAGGTGCTGTGGAAAGGATAGGCTGCAGAGGTGCATTAACGTGAGTTGCGGGTTTTCGCTGCTTCAGGCAACGGCATTCTTTTGTGACATAGTGGGTGATGTCTGCCCTCATAAACGGCCAATAGAAGCGTTCTCTAGCTAGTTCCATTACTCTTTCTGCACCCAAGTGTCCCATGTTTTCGTGCAGCTCTTCATACACCCTTTTATGGTATTTCTTGGGTAAAACCATTCGGTCTCTAGATCCAGATTGATGATAGAGAATTCCATCTTCAGCAATGAACAGTCATGTAAGAGCTGTCGTACAATGGCGGATTCCTGTTGTTTTTCCTGATAGGTCGGGCGCCTTAATTTTCATAAAACGTAAAACACGAGCAATTGTTGGATCTTCTTGTTGAGCTGCAATAAGTTAATCACTCGGCATAGTTGGAATGTCAGCACACTCTTCTTTTAACATATCGGGCACAGCTGTGAGAGATGATAACCAGGCAGTTTGAACGGTATTGGTGTTATGGACTGAACATATGACAGCATCCAAAACATCCTGATTAACTACTTCTGAGCAACTTTTCATATAGTCCTCAAAACTGATTGGCATACGTGACAGGGTGTCAGCATCTGCATTGGCTTTTCCTGGTCGATATCTGATGTCAAAGTGGAAGTCGGCTAATTCATTAACCCATCGTAGACCAGTGGCATTGAGTTTAGCTGAAATTAAGATATATATTAAGGGGTTATTATCCGTGAAGACAGTAAACTTTGGAGAATAGTAAAGGTAATCACGGAATTGTTCAGTCACTGCCCATTTTAGGGCCAGAAACTCAAGTTTTCCTGCATGAAGGTGGTACTTCTTTTCAGTTTGTGACAGTGCTCGTGAAGCATAAGCAATTACTCTCATGACCCCATCCTGGTTTTGGTACAACACTGCCCCAAGACTGTCTTTACTTGCATCGGTGTGGAGAGTAAATGCATGTGAGGAATCTGGGTAGGCCATAATAGGTGGATTGCTGAGGTGTTCCACTAACTCATCAAGGGCTGTTTGCTGTTCCCTTCCCTAGTTGGACGGTCTTTGAGGGTGGTTGTCCATCCTTTCCTGTGGTAATTAGCAGGTCATATATCGGTTTTGCAGTCTTAGCAAAGTTTTTAATGTACCTTCGGTAGTAACTTAAGATGCCAGCAAGCTGTCTAACTTCACCAACAGTTTTGGGTATTACTTCCTTTAACTTCTCGATAGCCTGTACACACCCTGGGTCCATCTGGTAACCATCACCTGACACAACTCTTCCTAAAAACTTGACTTTACGTTTGAACAAACTACACTTACGCGGCTTCAACTTAACTCCATGCTCCCATAACTTTCGTAGTACTGTTCTCAGATGCTCAACATGTTCTTGAAAGGTCCTACTAAACACTATGATGTCGTCAAGGTATGGTATGGCCACTTTGTCCCTTAGTTCACCCAAACATCTTTCCATAAACCGCTGGAAATTTGCTGGGGCATTCATTAAGCCAGATGGGATTCTTACCCATTCATATAGTCCCCACGGTGTAATGAATGCTGTAGCTGCTCTACTTTCCTTGTTTACGAAGCCCTGGTGATATGCCTTGCCCTGGTCAAGTACACTGAACCAAGTTTTTCCACCAAGACTATCTAGGGCTTCTTGGACTCTAGGGATAGGATGTCTGTCTGCAATGGTCCTGCGATTCAGTTCTCGATAATCGATGCATAGTCTTAGAGACCCGTCTTTCTTCCGGACGCAGACGCTGGAGAGGAATATGGAGACTTGGATTCAGTGATGAAATTCTGGTTCAGAAGGTCTTCGATGTACTGTTTTACCTCTGGATACAGTGGTCGAGGAATTGATGTGTACTTCTTTTGCACTGGCTGGTTATCCTTCAGATTGATTTCCATCTCAAGATCAGGGATGCAACCAATATCTTCTTCATTAACGGAGCATGACTCGCACTCTTCCCTCAGCATTGTTTCAGCTGCAATCCGCTGCTCATGATCCAGGCTACCGAGGTCAACTGCTGGTAGAGGGTTTTCGCTTCCTTTTTCTTGCTGCTTGGAAAGAGGTGTTCTTGTGGATCCCTGAGGTTCAGCTTTCTCAAAATGTTGATGATCAGTCTGAGTTCTGCATTCACTCAACCTAACATCTGCTGCTGTCACTGATTTAACTGCCTGAAGGACTCCTAGCGAGGTGCGGCTCCTTAGCGAAATATCATGATCTGTCCCATTGTACACGGCAATTTGCACCATAGATGTTTTTCCCGGTTTGATGTTCAACAATGTCTCATTAACTTCCAATCCCTCTGGTAACTGTATCAATTCATTTGGCTCAAATAGCACTGGCATTTTCTTGTTTACAGGTCCGGTGTTTGCACGGCAGCTAACAACAACTGTGCTGCTCTTAGGAATGATCACATCTTTCCTTCCAGTTCTCACTTTGCAAATAGCATCTGAGCTTGAACTCTGAATGAAATTTACCAAGGCATCTAATTTCGTCTTATCTGTTTCAGGAAAACTCTCGTAAATTGTTGGTGTAGGATTCTGGTCCAGGCTTACTAGCTCTTCAATGACATTGTATCCCAGAATGGGACAGTCTAATTTTTCTGACGTTACTAGAAAAGGCACTAAAAGTTCCTCCTGATCACCACCACTGCTGGGAGGGGTTAACTTCACTCTGACTTCCACCCAAACCAATGTAGGGTACTCTAGTCCCATTTACTGCTGTCAAATTTAGGTTTGTATCTAGAAGCTCTGACAACTGTTTGATGGCCATTTGTCCCAAGTGTCTCTGGAATAATTCAACTGATATTATTGATACCTGGGCACCAGTGTCCCATAGCATTTCACATTCACAGTCATTGAGCAAGCACTTCACCATACACTTTTTTCCAATGAGGCCAATAACTTTAGTATGCTCACTTGGAGTTAAATGACTAACACAGGCTGGATCTATAAACTCTTTAGACTTATTGGTACTTGCCTCAGAAAGATGACTTATTGCTTGGCACAATACTTTGTGCTCAGGCCAGTGTAACTTCTGACATCTTGCAGAGCAGTACCATACACTTCGACACTGAGTGCCTCTTTTAAATTGCCCATGCTCTCCCCCAGTTTTACAGCAGTGGTTACATTGGCGAGACCTTGGTGGCTTTACGACTACTTCCTGTCTCGCGGGAGCAGTCGATTCCCGTTTAACTGCTTCCTGCATCCTCTTGCAAAATGAGAGTCACTCCCACATTTAAAGCAGTGATTGCAATATTCCTTCTTGCTCTCGAGGCAGCTTGAACACAAAGGTGATCTTCTCCTTTCTGGCCACTTCCCTGGAGGTGCACTTTGACTGCTCTTTTTCCGGACTTCAGTTTTCAATGCTTCAACTTCTGACTTAATTGCACCAATAGCTGCTAGGATATCATTCTGAGGGCTGCACTTCTTGCTTTCTTCCTTGTCATTACGCAAACCATCAGATACTGCAGACACTGATAATGCTGGTGGTTTGGACTTGGTGTTATCCCTTAGCTTCTTGTCCCTTTCCTTCTCTGCTGAGGTAGCCATGCTCATCTGCTGCATTAACACTTCATCTGTCACATTTGGGTCCTTTAGAAAAGGGCGAATCTTAGCACGAATACTTTCATCCTGTAAACCAGTTTCTACTGACCGAAGAAACAGACGCTGTATGTGCCCAGAGTCGTACTGTAGTGATGTGTCATCGTCTTCTTCACCACATGCAAACAAGATTTGTTGCCTCAGGTCAAGAGCATTCATCAAAAATGCCTGGGGTGATTCTTTTGGCTTCTGACATAAGGATGCCAGTACTTGATAGAGTTCTGATGTATTCTTTGCACCATAGTGGCTACGGAGAATTTTCTTCAACCAATCCAATGTCAACTCTTTGTAAGTTTCGAGATAACTTCTAAGTACCATACCAGGAGTAATCGAACGAATAACACCATCAACAATTTCACTCTCATCATAACCTTGAGACAGCCCCGTTTGAATTTGACGAACCAGTGAAGAGAAACTAATTTTATCTTTCTGCTCGGGTTCCCCGATTTGGCCGCTGATCTTGAATTGTCTACGTAAGGCGCTAGTAGCCAACAATTTATGAACTGCGTCTGTGGGTTTAGGATCACTGGGAACTGACTTACCACCTTTATTTTCATTCTTGATGCCAGAGGATGGTTTTTCTGTCAGTAACTTTTTCACATCTTCGAGGTACGGCACGACTTCGGCCTCTTTTAATTTGCCAATTTCCTCCTCGAGTTGCTGGACGACATGCTTCGCCACTGACAGTTTGGTCTTCCCTTCGCATTCAACCTTAAAGAACTGGGCCATTCGTTCGAGCGAATTCCAATCCGTGGCATAAACATTAGAATGTACTTCCAACTGAAGGTTTTCTACCGTATCCGACATTTCCTCCACAACTCGGGTTGGCAATAATGACAGACAACAACACGTGGTGACAGCGAGAAATACAAACAACCTCAAAAACATACCAAAATCGATAGCCACAAGCGGTTCTTCCAGTGCTTCATCTCCGTTGAGTCTTAAGTAATCTCAAGTCCTGGCGGGGTCGCCAATTTTGTTAGCCCACACGCCCATAAACGGCAAATAACTGTTTTAATCACAATACGCATCGGTGGCGTTTCGCCATCTTACATCTCTCTGAGATTGCATCATCCTTTCTTACTAGTGCCAGTCCTTTCCTAGTCCCAGTTCTCCACATTTTACTGACAGAATTGATTATTGTTTGTCTCCACTGGGCTGGATTACTGTTTTGAATAATAATAATAATAACTTTATTAACATGTCAATCGTTCTAGTTTTTACAAGTAAAAACTAATTGGGGACACCTACCTAAAAACTATTTACAAACAATATAAAATTAATAAAAAACTACGTTTTACAGAACTTACAGTTTTCACAGTTATTTTTCGACACAACATTTGATAGGTCGAGGGCCCTGACTTGATTTTTAAATGCAGTTAGAGAGTCAGCCATTTTTAATTGATTTATGGAGCTTTGACCAAATGTAAGGTCCCATGTACCTTAAGCTGTGTCTTCCGTATGTAACAGTGTTACATTTTGGTAAGGAAAAATCTTCTCTATTCCTGAGATTGTACCTGCTCATGTCACAACTAAAGAGGTCGGAAAGATGGAACTAAATTAGCCTTAACTTTATACATAAATATGGCCATGTCCTGGACTTTGCGATTACATAACGTTGGAAGTCTTGCTTTCTCTAGAAGTGCTTCATAAGTGCTAGTCCTGTCACAGTAAATAGCCCTCAATGCTCGCTCCTGCAGCCTTTCAAGCTTTCTCTCGTCTGACGAGCGCCAATGGTGCCATACTATATGACAGTATGTAACCTGAGGTAAAATAAAAGCTAAACACAGAGCCACCTTAAATTTTCGAACATTTAAGGTGGCTCTGAACCCCATGTACAGAATTTTTTTAAACTTTGCCAAAAGTTGCGTTTTATCATGCTTATCAAAAGTTGATAATATAAAAAAAATTTACCGTGCCGTTTTTGAATTATAAGCCCCTAAAGCTATAATTAAGGGTGTTTTTCAGAGGTCATACTGTTGCTATGGTAACCTATTGTGTCAAGAAAATGATGACAACGTGTTCAGCAATGATTGGGAAGTTTTTTGATACCAGGATTGTAGCATCAAATGATAAACAGTGGTTATAACGACCTATCCAAATATATGTGTGTGAAACTGTTTTGAGCCACCTTAAGGGAAATTTTGCGTTCTAATTCGGAAGCGACGGGCGGAATAAAAGCAGATTTGGTGTTGAAGGTCTACGCGATACTCATGCGACATGTGCTACGACCGGGTGAGAATCAGCAGCAAAGTAGCAATAATATTGCTCGGGATCACCAGAATACAACGGAAAATAGTGGCGACTTCAAGTACGATGAAACTTTAAGACGAATCTCTGCTCTCGGATGGTCCACTGATTTACGCCAGCTTCCCGAACTAAATTTTATTCAGCTTTACGATTACCTCGTTGTGTCAACGCGCAAGTACTGCCACATTGTGCTCAAGGGAACAAATTATAAGAAATTGAAATCTTACCAATTTTTCTTTGAAGGGAACGTTAAAAGGCTTGAAAGCAAAACCCACGAGGACAAGACGTACATAAAGGCCACTGTTTTGCCATCGATGAAAAAGCCGCCTTACCGTGTGGTCGTGGAGTTCACACCTCTGTGTGATGTATCACGCGCAGCTTGTACTTGTCCCGCCGGGCTTGGCTCACAGGGTAAGGGGAAATGCAACCATATTGGAGGTGTGCTGTTTGCCTTGGAAGACTTTACAAGACGGGGTCTATAAAAACATCCTGAACCCCTATCGTGCACTTCGCGTCTTTCGGTATGGGTGGTTCCACGTAATCAGAGCATTGCAGCCAAGCCCCTTGATCAAATCTTAATAAGAAAAATAAGATTTGGAAAGAAGAACATTCGTCTTAAGCCGAAACTTATTAAGTTCGACCCAAGACCACCACAACAGCGCAACAGAGATGAAGGAAGGTTGAAAACTTTAAGTGAGAGCCTTCAAAACTGTCTGCCGTCCTGCTCATTTTTTCTTTTTCACGACATCAAATCAAACTGTTCTGAAGTGCCCGCCCCTCAAGAGACTGAAGTGCAACAGGTAAGTGTTGCCTTCACCGACAGCTATGACATAGCTACTAATCGTTTTAAAAGTATGATCGATCAGCATGTTTCCAGTCTAACAATTACTCCAGGTGAGATCCAGGAAACTGAAAGGTTGACCAGGGGACAAGCCAAGAACAACCTCTGGTTTGAAAAAAGAAAAACTGTATTGACAGCCTCTAATTTCGGAAATGCTGCTAAAACAAAAGTGGAGCCTTCAAATAAATTGAAGGCAATACTCTATGGCAACTTTACAACTGAAGCTGTGCAGTATGGAATTGAAAGCGAACAGAAAGCTGTCGAATTATTCATAAAGGAAATGAGAAAGGATGGTATTGCAGGAAGTGCGGAGGAACCTGGATTGTTACTGTCTAAAGACAAACCATACCTTGGGGCAAGCTTAGACCGAGTAGTAACTATGATTGACACTGCTAAAAAATGGGGAATGGAATTAAATCTCCTTTCAGCAAGGCTGGCATGACTGTTGATGAAGCTTGCAAAGCAAAGAATTTTTTTTTTTGGAGAAACTGGCTGATGGGTCTGTGCAACTTAAAAGGAACCACAACTACTTCTGTCAAGTTCAAGGTCAACTGTACTGTTCCATCATACCCCTTGAAGGAATATTTTTTTTAGTGTACTTTGGAGAAAACATGTCACTCTTTATTGAAAAAATCCACTTTGACAAAAGCAAATGGTTTGATGAACTGTTACCAAAGATTGATTACTTTTATCGAAGGGCTTTTTTCCCCGAGATGCTAACTGAACGAGTTAAAAGAGGGAAGGTCCTTTACCTACATGGTGGTTGGCTTCCATACGGACACTATTCGTGCTCAAGAAGTGGTTTAAAGTTAAAACTTCAGAGGTCAACATAAGGTGAACAATGAATAAATCAAGGGAACAATTCAAATCCATTCCTGTCTACTAGCATGCACTGTGTAAAAAATACATGTACAATTATATTTTTAAATGAACTAAATTGAAAATTTTTCGTTCCATGATAACTTATTATATGGAGTGCCAATAGTTATTGATTGACATGCAAGTGCCTTTTTTTGTAATGCGAAATTAATGGAACCCAAGGGACTGATTACGGGAAGCAAGCTTACACTGATGGCTGGGTTTCTGTCAAAATTCTTTAATGAGAAAAAAAGTAAACATTTCTGCCTGATAATAAATAGCCAGCAAACAAATTGTAATAAATCACTGGATTTATCACAACTTAAATCACAAAAATGAGCTGTTATTGTTGGAGCTGTGCTTCTTAGCTGCTGCCAAGTTAACAAAGTCATCCGAGCTAACAAGGGTAATCAGCCCAAAATTACTGAATGCACGAATACACTAATTATACCAGTGCAAAAACTAGAATCAAAGATTGGCTGGTGGAAGTAAAGGGGGTAAAAAGTTTGTCAGAAAGCCACAGACAGTTGCAATTTGTGTTGCATAAGGGCTCAAGGTATTAGGTAAAGTACCATCTAAAATATGGTAAGTCTTAATACGGGCAATTGCACGCTCTACGTGAATGCGGACTGAAGCAATGTTCTCTGCCTGGGGCCAAGACTCTTTTTTTCAGCTACTCCTAAAGATGTTTGTCGATTTCTTGCTTGGAATGATTCTCGAGGGAAGACACAGGTCCATGTTTCCACTTGCCCATTCCTAGGAAAGCATAAGGTGCATAGCTGTCGTTGCCCTGTTCGGCTTTCCTATGCTACTGTCGATTCCTACATCGGAAAGCTCAGAGCCATTTTTAAAGATGCAGGAAGGGAAGGTGATTGGAACACCGCCTTGAGCTTAGGAAACCCTGCTGCTTCGGCTGAAGTCAAAGCCTACCTTAAGGCCTTCACGTCTGAACAGTTGCAAGCGGCTGTTACTCCTAAGCAGGCGACGCCGCTCTTCCTGGTCAAAATCGTTCCGCTGTCACGCCTTATCCAGAGGAAAATGTTACTTCCCGGCATTACTGCTTCTAAGCTATTTGTTTATGCAAGAGACGCTGCTTTCTTCAAGACGCTCTTTTTCAGTGGAGACCGGGCAAACGACCTTACCCTGGTCAAGACCCAAGAGATAATGCGGTTTCCACAAAACGATGGTCTCCTGTTCAATCACGTATGGGGCAAATCCCTCAGAGATGGATCCGCAAATCTTTTCGGCATTCGCCGTCACTCCGATTCGTCTCTTTGCCCTGTTAAGCCCATAGAGCTTTACATCAGTATCTCCTTTGCGCTTTCTCTGGATCTGTTGTCCGGTTTTTTATTTCGCCCTCTCAACTCTTTAGGAAAGATCCAAAAT
This sequence comes from Micromussa lordhowensis, assembly GCA_964020085.1. Taxonomy (NCBI): domain Eukaryota; kingdom Metazoa; phylum Cnidaria; class Anthozoa; order Scleractinia; family Lobophylliidae; genus Micromussa; species Micromussa lordhowensis. Next base: position 16,706 of record CAXHUQ010000653.1, on the reverse strand, counting down.
AAACAACTTGCTAGCTCCATTTTGCAGTCGCGACTCCGTAGCTATCTGCGAGAGGCAGACATTTACAACGGAGAAACCTTGCACAGCTTTAGAGCAGGCTTGGCCATCACCTTAGCCTTTTCGGGTAGCCAGCTCGCAGACATTATGGAGCATGTCGGTTGGCGCCACGCTCCTACGGCTTCTCATTATTTGAAAGTTGCACAAGTTTTACGTCCTGAAGGTCCTTCAGACTTGTTATCCCGTCACGACCCTTCTGCCCAAGCTCTAGCTGTTTCTTACACTGACTTGAACAGTCTCCGCCGTTTCACTGTCGCCTTTTCCACTGGCTCTTCGCTTTAGTTTAAGTCTTGGATGGTCTGGAGTTTTCTTTTCTAGTTTAAGTGTGGGACCTGATAGGTGTGAGGTTAAGTATTGGCTGAATTCTAGGCTGTTAAAGCCCTTTTTAACGCTGGTCTCCTTGCGCGGGAGCATATCTCCATCTCTTATTAGCGAGCGTGAAAGGGACTGTCTCAAATAGTATGCTATTTGCGCCAGTCCCTTGCAGTGGGAGTATAAATAAGAGCTCCGCATATCATTTCGGCCCAGTTCGCGTTAGAATCCTTTGGATCTCAGCAGCCGTGGCATGACTCTTCCTTTCACGCTCTCCTCGTTACGCCTCCGCGCTTTTCGCTATCCCCCCCCGTTACCCATTCCTTTTTTCACGTCCACTCAAAAGCACGGTTGCATATCTCCATCTCTTATTAGCAAGCGTGAAAGGGACTGTCGCAAATAGTATGCTATTGAGGGTTGGGAAAAGTATATTATGCTGGGGTCCTGGGCGGCGGGAGGGGGAGGGGGATGGTGGGGGGTTTATGGTATTCCCGCGAATGTTGGAGAGGGGTGTACATCGAGGTACTTGAACCCCATTTTAGGACCAAGAAAGCGAAACCTCAGAAAATGAGATCCTATTCAGGGATTAACAAACAAAATTATTAATAAAATAAACTTCATAATTTCTTTTCTGTAACATTGGATGTATGAACAACAGTCATTCATTGTGTGGCATTTTCACACTCCAGGGCCAGGTTCTTCAAAGACTAATTAAGCTAACCCAGGGTAAACAAGAATTTTGATTTCAGTTTTGTAACTTTTTGGTGCGTTGTACTGTTTGTATTGTTTGCCCTTCACTTTTGAGCTGTAGTAGTCTCAAACTATACCAAACATTAAAGTAGAAAAAGCACTTTTTAACAAGAAAACATAAAATGCTTTAGTGAATGTTTAAGCCTGGGTTAAAATTAACTGGCTTTAGAACAACACCGACCCAGTATTACATAATAATATTTATCTACCCTATCTAAGGACCACACCGGGACTGAGATCAGACGAAGGCTGAAAAGGATACTATACACCCTGTTCCATGGCAAATACCTATAGCCCATATATGGGAGGTCCCCTTCCCCCGGGGCTGGGGTAATGGGAGGTGCCAATCCATTTAATATCCATAACCCAATTGCCCATAGATGATGTTCCGTTTTCTGTAGTCCTCTAGAAACAATATCTGTCAGTGATACTATCCAAGCTTAGGGGTGGTCTATACATTATTACCCTGTAAACATGGAGAACCCAATTCATGCATCAGCAAAGCAAAAAACCTGTAGTGTAATGAAAGGAAGATGGATTGTGAATATGGGTGTAAAAAACAATATATAAATTTTATGTATAACAGTTTTTGCTAAATATGTTTTTCATTGTATGGATCCTTAGGAGAATTGTTATTCCTGCAAGTGCCTTTGATGGGAAGGTAAAGTTCCTTGAAAAGACAAGGAAAAGGTTTGGAGGGGGCACATTCAACATTAGTGAAGGTGCCCTTCTAGAAAGTTATTACTCCTTTTTAAAGGATGAATATTACGAAGAAAAGCCCAGGCAGTACTATGCTGCTGAGTGCATTGGCTTACAACCATACAGGAGTGACTACTGGTGTCTTTCAAAGGAGGTATCTTATGTTCAATGGATGCATTAGACGTGTAGACTTGTTTGCAAGTTGAAATCAAAATGTTTCTCAAGCGTAAAACGTGAGCTAGCAATTGTTTGATTTTTTTTGGTGGCATTAAAGTGAACAAGAGGTCAGGAGCTCCCCGTTAGGGCCTTAACTGCCAGAAAAAGAAACAAGAAGTGAAGGACTAAGAAAAAGTCCAGCATTAGTTTTAAGCCAGTGTCTGTTTGAAGGACTCAGAGACTCCATACACTTCCTAAACTGTATGAAGATCTCATGACACAAACTGTGTCTTTAACATGCTATTTTTTTGACTATGTAATTAAAATATACAAAAACAAAGTGACTGAATCTTTGCTAAATGTGGAATAATCAAGAAACTGTATTACTTGCAGTTAGTGATAGTTTGCCATCTCTGTGAAGAAATCTGGTTCATGTTTGATCTCGTCGTTGTTGTTTTAGATTCGCGTGCTACGCAGTGTCGTACTACCCAAAGAAAACCAGCTATTCCTTTTTACGAGTGAAGCATTGGAATTGTTGAGGTTCATGTCAACCATACTCTTTTAGAAGACCAGAAGCACTGCCTTAATGTTTGTAAAAGGTCAGATTTAAATTACTAATGTAAGGGCACACAATAGTGGTCATATCCAGTTAGGGAAAAATTCACAGGAAACGGCTTCCAATGTCATAGTGTTAAACCCTTTTAGCCCTAACATTGCTTTAATTGAGGGGCTTGGTAATTCCAGTTGTTGGATCTCATTATGCATTTCAGTGATCAGCAAAGTAATTATGCGACATGTACTAATTAAGCTGACAATTTGTAACTTATTGTAGGTAATGAATTGAAAATCTTTTATTGTTTTTAACTTTTTAATTAGTGGGTGTAAATATTTGACAGTGATCATTTTTTACCATTGACATTGACCTTACAGATCTAATTGTGTCAATAATAGTGTTGTTATTTCCTCCCTTTTACTAAATCTGCCACCATTTGCATTTTAACAGGTTTATCGAGGCTTCTGCTATTTTTGGAGTCGACGAAAGCTCAGTTAAATTGGCCACAGCTTTTATGTTATTGAGGATTCTTAGAATCAATGATGAAGAATCCTGGAGTAAGTATAAGTGTTACAGGCCAAATTGGATTTTAGTTTAATTTTGATTTTACCTACTGTTGGTTGATTGTCAATTTCTTTTGTTTCCTAGCTGTTGTGTTTCGAAATTTATTATTTATAAACCAGTTTAAACTTGTCAAACTTGGTCATATTTTTCAAACTGGGTTGAAATTTTCAAACCAGTTTAATTTTCAATTTTGAGCAGAATGTGAGCATGTGTCTTAGTAATTTGGCTTAAGCACTCAAGTTAGTGATTAGGCCTAGGCACAGTCACACCTGGATTCGTCCAATGGAAAAATAAAAATAAATTGAGATAAAATAGTAACTTCAACATGGGCATTGTTTGTATTTTAAAGCACCCACTCATGAGAATTGGTCACTAACAGAAACTACCACCACCAAAATGTGGTTCTGTGGTACACATGTATGTTGAAGCATTAAAAATTTTGTCCAAAAGGTTGTGAATGACTCCTCTGAAATCTACAACAATGCATTGAAACAAAGTCCTGTTTTGAAAATGCTGTTGATCTTATGGTACCAAAAAAATTGCTCAAAAAAATTTGGAACCTTCCTGAAAAGGGCAAACAATAATCACAATTTTATTGTCAAGATAACAAGTAAACTCGATAATTAAGTCTGCAGTCCGTGCCAAGCAAGGTATTTGTTGTAATATATAACCAGTTTCCCAAAAATTGCATGTCGATTAGCGCTAAAACACCAAAAATGCAAATATTTGTTCCCCCCAAAATAATTATTTAAATTTATGCAATTTAAATTGTACATTGTTTTATCAGTAAAAACAAGCATCTGTTTGTTTTTCAAGGTACTCTCACTGCTCAACCCATCTGTCCAGGTCAATGTGGGGCAGAAAACATTTACCCCTGGTATTGCCTTGAACAATACCATCATCGACCAGTGGTCAGATGTCACACGACAAGTAAGTATTTTTAGTTACATTATTAGCAAACACACATATCAATTGAAATAAATAATTTGACAACAGACTGAGAATGCTTTAAGGCCCGTTTACACAGGCGATTTTTGTCACAGCAACTCGATGCAATTTTTTTCGCACTAAAGTTGCATCAAGTTTCAAACATGTTTGAAACCCCTGCACTGAAAATCGCACCTGGTTTACACGTGCGAGTATGAAGTGGCAACTTTTGCGCGACAAAAATTGCATCAATTGCCGCGACAAAAATCACCAGTGTAAATGGGCCTTTACAGATATTTTTGGTACGTAGGAGGAGAACCATATCATTGTATACAGGATTATCAGCACATTTCAATTCTCAATAATCTGATTTGAGTGCAGCATGCAAATTTTACATACCTTGGATTTGCATCATATCAATGCAAATTTTAGTGAGACAATTAGAAGCTTGGTGATCTAAATATTAATAAGCTGTTTGGTTCTTTTTGGTTCATTAAATTACTAGCACATTATTTTAAGTAATCTACTTAAAGTGCAAAATAATGACCAAGCATTTGTTATAATTATTCTTATCCAGGAGATAGCTGTTGAGGCAGCCAAACATGGAGAATCATGTGTAAATGTTGCATTTCCTTTTAGAGACCATGAGAAATGTGATCCTTCACATTTGGCAAAGAGGGCCCCACTTTTTACTAAAATGAAGAAGGGCATAAAACTCTCTAAAAAAAGTGTTGAGCCCAAAGCTGGTTAATTACATTGACTGCAGTAAGCAGTACATTATGAAATATCACATGTAAATTTAGAAGCCTTAAATGTAATTTCATTACTAACGCTTTTACCGGTCGGTAAAACGCAGTTAATGGAACATGACACCCCTTAAGGGTTAGGCTGTTTGCGTTCGTCACGCAATCCAGTAGGATCAACAATAGTACAATACTGTATGCTTAGTTCATGAATGAATGCTCCCTTACTCTAGCAGTTAGTACAAACACTATTCATGTCTGTATTTTAGCTACTATCTTGCGGTATAATCTGGTGAAATGTCATAGCTTCTCCTAGATTGGCCCATATATTTGTTAGCCCTATTCATTGCTCACAAGCTCGCCACGTTGTGTCTAGTTAGTTCATAGTACAGCTGTACCTATTGGTCGAACTTTGAGACACTGTCTTGCTATATAAATCTCAATACACTGTCACAGGGCATTATCCTGGCAGCTTGCACGAGAGTACACAGTATGCTGGGGAGATAAGAAAGGCTCTGCCAATACTCTTGTTCTATTCCCGCGTTAGCGGGGGAATAAGTGAGGCCTTTAGTGTGTGTACTTGTCATGAAGTCGCGTAAAAACCTGCCACAGGGCTGTGTCCCCCCTCAATTACACCATACTGTTGTTTGCGTTTTTTGCTGTTACCTTTTGTCTGGTTGCATTACATTCTACATTTAGTTTAGATAATGGAATAGTGACATTAAAAGGTGATAAAATTGGTAAATGAAATTGAGATAAAACAAATTGCCAAAAACAATCGATTTTTCACCAAACGTCAAAACTATGAGCCAGTACAACTACTCAGTTGCACTAAATTTCTCGCCTAGTGAAGATGCCTGCAAATATCCAACACTTTAAGCATTATGGTGAGGTATTATTTCACACAGACCCACACTCTCAATAAATCCTGCAGTTAAGTCAAATTTAATTGGAAGGTTAATATGTGACCGAGTGCATCTCAAAGTGTCTAACTCCTACACCACTGTTATGGTGGTAGTTGGGAATGTGTTTGATAGCAAGATTTTCTTGATACCCAATTTGCAAATGCAAGATTGGGAGTGAAAAATTAGTTAAGTGTAATAACTTGCTTACAAAAAGTTGATTTATATAGTGACTGGGATTGAGATGCAGGCAGATCTGGACAGTTTAAAGCCAACAGTTCTTGAAGAAATTGTCCCAGCCCATTGTGGAAGAAATGGTCTTGGGACAGAAGAAATGCACATGGCTGACACTCTGGACAACAGATTGGATCAAATATTTGAAGGTTTTTAAACCACACTACATTTATTATACATTATTTATCAGGGTTTCTAGGGATTACCAGGGTTTCCACCCAAACACACGGGTGACGAACACTTCTGTCAATCATACGGCTCATATTTGCACAATGACTTTATTGCCTTATGTCTTTGACATGGAATGCATAATCCTCGCAGCTCATTTTTGGGATACATGCATGACTCTATTCTGACAGTGCGACAGCTGGTAACTACTGTAACAGTGATGAAACAAAACCTCTACATCTACAACAATGGAATTCTCGGAGGTATTAGTTAATTACGTTAAAAAGTTGAGACACTGAAGCCAAAAGTGTTACTATGGGAACAACATAAGTGTTATTCTGTTCAATTTGTGATGTACGTTTATGGTGCCAGGTTTGAAGACACTGGTCCAATATTTCAGGAGATATTCTTAATGATGTATTTTATTGTTTTATCTATTTTCCCAATGGCATTATTGTACAAAAAAGGTAATTGATAAGTAAAACAAGGTATTCAAGAAAGGAAAACACCATTTTTCTTTACGTAGCAAAGCCTTTCAAATAAGCAGCAATTATTTTTACTCCATAGGCACTTTAACGTAAGATTACATTACTGCTATTACTGTTTATTTCGACTGCTGCCCTAAACCCCCTCCCCTTCCC
>CAXHUQ010000653.1:0-2500 GCA_964020085.1 Micromussa lordhowensis | reverse complement strand
TCAATTATGAAACTTGTTCGTGATATGAAAGGTACCCTTATGTTGTTTTTATATTTTCACCTCAAGCATCTCATCACACAAGTATTAAACCCTTTCGTTTTCGGTGTTTGAAATGGCTGCCCTTAGTGGCCTTGTGTCTAAATACATGTATTCAAAGTACTGCGGGTACAGTTTATTTTAATAGTTTGTGCATGTATATTAAATAGTAAACAGTTGTGTTCATCAAGTAAGTAAAGAAACCTGGATTTGATCACCAGCTGTCGGGGTTGTGCCTTGAGAATTCCAACTATTGATAAAGCAACAGCCAGAGAGCTTTTATGTCAATTAGCTAATAATAGCTGTTTTGTTTTGGTAGAGAAAGTTCCACAGCTTTTGGAACTGTTTCTCTCTCTTGATATTTGGCACAAGGCAAAAAAAACTGAGCAAGTGTCTTCATCAAGTAAGTGCAGGTTTTGTTGATGTCATTTGTTGCATTATGATCTAGTTGTGTTTCTTTGAGCTAAAATTGCCTCTGTTTTTGTTGTCATTTTTTCTTAGCAGGCTGCTCGCATTAGGGGGTGCGAACCTCTGAAAGAGTGGATTGATGACATTGTGAACCACTTCTGGTTCTGCTGTCAAAGTTGTGATGGAAGTGTGGATGAACTGAAGGTTGGAAATAATATTCCTTATTGAATATTGTTCTAGGCAGGAGTGCCCTTGGATCATAGTTCATGAATCATGGATCATAGTTCATGAAACGAACCAATGAATCTGTGACCAGAGTGGGTTTATCAGTTCCTTTGGTGCACCATAATTCGAATGATCTTGGATCTGTGATCCTGATCTAGATCACCCCAACCCCCAAAGGGACACACCCTTATTGTTTGATTTGAGTGCATGACACTTCATCTCACATTGACCACTAAATTTTGCTTTTGATGCCTCACACAAGGGATTTCATAAAGCTCCCTTGGACTTCTTGTTTCTGTACTTATTTTCTGTTCAGTTCTTGCACTGTACATGTTAATCATTTACAATTTTCAGAAAACTTGGTTTGGTGTTCTTCACCGCGTCTGTGGGGAACACGTATGGGCTGGAGGAGCCTGCAAGCATTCCTCTGATGAAACAGGAACTTCAGGAAAGACATAACTGGCAAAGTCTTCAAAAGCTGTAACAGCTCTCAGGGAGGTTGTTTTAGACAAGAAGTGGCTTAACAATTTGGAGTTTTATGTTCGGTTCAGGTCAGTAATTTTTGTATTCTTTAATCGTGTAATACCTTGAAAACTGTTGATTTTCTTGCTTTGGCTAAAATGCATTCACCTCCCCCTTCCTCAAACAACCTGCCACTGACAATGAATGTTACACATTCCACACATAAAGCAAGGACTTAATTATTAAGTTGTAACTCTGTGGTCTAGGAAAAATGACATGGTTACTAAACATGAAATCTTGGGTGCCCAGCACTTAAGGTTGTAGTTACTTGCCTGTGGCACCCAGATGCTTCTAGAGTACAGCCCTGAGTCGTTTTAATATCTGAATGGGTTTGTTATAGGATTCAAGGTGATTGATCATAATAGGAAATTAGAACACTAATGTGTACTACCATGCATAACAACTTACAGTTGTATCATTTTTAAGTGTCCTGGAGAGTTACAACAGCATGCTCACCAAATATGCTCCAAAGCGCATGGCATTCGAGTAAGGAAATCAATCTTGTGTATATATATATATATATATATATATATATATAGTCAGTTAAGTAGATCCCTTGAACCAACAGCGTATCACCCCCAGGAGGATCGCAAATGGATTCACAGTCCAAGTTGAGGAGAAATTGAGAGAAAGTTAAGGGAAACTCAACACTGGACAACTTCTGAGGAAAAACTGTAATTGCCCCGAGCGGGATTTGAACCCACGTCCCCCTGATCACTAGTCGGGTGTGATGACCACTACACTATCAGGACAACCATGCTGGCAACATGGCTGATTATATCATTTAATGTGTGGCATCCCGTGGGACTCCCTGAGGGGCAGTTTTTCTATGTGATAACGCTGGATCAACATACAGATGATTCACAGGCGGACAAGGGTAATTAATGTAAAGAGTCAGTTAAGTAGATCCCTTGAACCAACAGCGTATCACCCCCAGGAGGATCGCAAATGGATTCACAGTCCAAGTTGAGGAGAAATTGAGAGAAAGTTAAGGGAAACTCAACACTGGACAACTTCTGAGGAAAAACTGTAATTGCCCCGAGCGGGATTTGAACCCACGTCCCCCTGATCACTAGTCGGGTGTGATGACCACTACACTATCAGGACAACCATGCTGGCAACATGGCTGATTATATCATTTAATGTGTGGCATCCCGTGGGACTCCCTGAGGGGCAGTTTTTCTATGTGATAACGCTGGATCAACAGACAATTTCAGTTTTTCCTCAGAAGTTGTCCAGTGTTGAGTTTCCCTTAACTTTCTCTCAATTTCTCCTCAACTTGGACTGTGAATCCATTTGCGATCCTCCT
>CAXHUQ010000651.1:0-19815 GCA_964020085.1 Micromussa lordhowensis | reverse complement strand
GCGTTGATCAAATTCCTTTTCACCTCTTCACACGTTGTTCCTCAGTTCCCACCATGCAATCCGAACGCTCCCTACCGGCTGACTTCGTCCGACGAGTCAAGCTCAGATGAATGAAAAATATTAGCTCGCAATAAAATTCCCTCAATAATATTGTTGCTACAACTGATCAGACTATTCTGGGAATAAAGATAAATTTACACCATAACATTACTGCCATTTTTCCTGCCGTGTATTTCGACCTTCAAATACGACGGGAATTTGCCAGTTAACCAAACTTGATTTGCACAGGTAATCACGCGGTTTCGAGTTCAATTTGGAATCAATTTCAGAAAAGCTGAAAGTGCAAATTAATTCCAAATTGAACGAGAAAAAACCCGTGAAAACACTTGCGCGAAGGATGTTTTGAACTCTCTTCTCAGTGTTTTCATGCGGAATGAGCTGAATTTCCGATGAATTCGAAAGATATATTTAATGCCAAAATTGTCAGAGAATTTGAGTCCTGATCGACAGAAAAAAGCAGTTTGACATCATTCATGATCAAGAAATCACAGCTAAAAACAGACTGGCTTCTCAGACAAAAAGCCAGTTCATAGCACATGTGAGTGACAATTATTCTAATACGTCAATGCAATTCTTCCCACCAGCTGACTTCACCAGAGCAATGCAGATCCGATGAATTCGAAAAGGTAATTTGAATGCCAAAATTGAGCCCGGGCCCCTAAAATTCCATCTCATCATTCCAGACATTTCGATTATTGTTTTCAAAAGACTAAAAACATGCAGACTCACCAGTCAATGTTGAGAGAATTTCAGTCCTGATCAACGGTCTTCCAATAAAATTCCTTCTCACTACTATGTCGACAGTGAATTTCAAGACCAAAAAAATGTTGTGAGGAACTGTCAGCTGGTAAGATAATTCTATTGAACTGCGATGAAGTTTAAAGTTAAAAGTACATGTCAGAGTCTCGTGGCTAGTCATTAATTCAAGTCATTAATTCAAGTTTCCTCAGACAACACGTCAATGCAATTTTTCCCACCAGCTGACTTCACCAGAGCAATGCAGATCCGATGAATTTCGAAAAGGTAATTTGAATGCCAAAATTGAGCCCGGGCCCCTAAAATTCCATCTCATCATTCCAGACATTTCGATTATTGTTTTCAAAAGACTAAAAACATGAGGACTCACCAGTCAATGTTGAGAGAATTTCAGTCCTGATCAACGGTCTTCCAATAAAATTCCTTCTCACTACTATGTTGACAGTGAATTTCAAGACCAAAAAAATGTTGTGAGGAACTGTCAGCTGGTAAGATAATTCTATTGAACTGCGATGAAGTTTAAAGTTAAAAGTACATGTCAGAGTCTCGTGGCTAGTCATTAATTCAAGTCATTAATTCAAGTTTCCTCAGACAACACGTCAATGCAATTTTTCCCACCAGCTGACTTCACCAGAGCAATGCAGATCCGATGAATTTCGAAAAGGTAATTTGAATGCCAAAATTGAGCCCGGGCCCCTAAAATTCCATCTCATCATTCCAGACATTTCGATTATTGTTTTCAAAAGACTAAAAACATGAGGACTCACCAGTCAATGTTGAGAGAATTTCAGTCCTGATCAACGGTCTTCCAATAAAATTCCTTCTCACTACTATTTCGACAAAAAAATGTTTTGAGGAACTGTCAGCTGGTAAGATAATTCTATTGAACTGCGATGAAGTTTAAAGTTAAAAGTACATGTCAGAGTCTAGTGGCTAGTCATCTGTGAGGGATTTGTGAATAGATCGCAAGCTGTTATTCAAACGATAAAGTCCCACTTTATTCCTGACAGGTGTCATTTCCACGGGTACGAGACAAGCGACATCTTCGATCCACTGTTCTCCATCTAATTCAAGTTTGAAATAGTTCTTGTAGGCTTTGTACCACAGCAGAGAAGCCTTACCATTTGCTAAGAAAGCATGGACCTGTCCAATCAAAATTTTGGGACTTCTCAGTGTGCTGTCTTCTTCAATCAGTCCTACAAATTGGGCCAGCTTTAGTTGGTAGTAGCTGGTGGCTGCACATGAGAAGTGTCAGTGGCTGTGGTTTCCATCACGCCTGGATTAGAGACAACGTCCTGGGCATATTCTCTTGCTACGCGAACAGCGCATTCTTTCCTTTCGTTGGCTGTTCGTCTATCGTATGTTTTCTCAGCCTGTTTCCTGGAATGACCTAAAGCAGAAGCCAGCGAAGCTTTGAGGGCATCTGAAGCGTCACTATTGAAAAAACAAAACACACCGCAATAAGCGTGGATGTTGCAGCTTGCATTTCTAGGAAATGTTTGTTCCATCATTTGTTTTTGACGCATCTGTCCTCTTACTGATGGTAGCTAAGTTCACTTTGACAATGTTGTGACGAAATTATCCGTCTATTACATTTGTATGAGCTACGCAGTTTTTCTCGTTCAATTTGAAGTTAATCTGCAGGAGTGAGTTTTTCAAAAGGGTGAGATTGCATGAGCCACTTAGGGTAATGCAAGTTCATTGCAAATTGAAAAAGACAAAGCATACGACTACTTAATAATGATATAAACATGCACGTGAAAACTTTCTCTTTTCTTTCAGCCAATAAGCGATAAACTCTAGTTCTGAAGCTTGTTGTGATGAAAATCTCCTAACCCTAAACAAAAGTGTACACTTTCTTCATGTTGGGCTTTCTACAAATAAAGAAGTCAACTATTCAATACTTACTCTCTGCCATAAGCCCAGGTCACAAATGAACTCCGAATCATGTTGATGGATACCACAGTCCCTGTCAGTTTCTGGAAAAGGTTCTTAATGTGGCTTGAAAAGGAGGAACTGCTAAACATTGCTCCATTTCTGTTCTGCAATGAAGCAAATAGAACCAAAGTTAGGGTGAATGTTGTTGTTTGTACATCTCAAGGAGAATGAGTGTAAGGACAATTCACCCCCAAGTGGGGTTAAGAAATACTGACATTCACCCCTGAATTTTGAAAGATTCATTCCTGTGGAATGAAGAATCGGGTAAATTCACCCGTCTAGACTGCCGAGAATGCTAATTTGAACTAAACCACCCCACAACTGAAAATGAAAATGAAACTCCGAGGCAATGTACCCCAACACAACCCAAAAAACATTCCTGCATCAAATTTGGCAGGGTGATTGGCCTTTATTACAAGTCCCCAACTTTTATTTTGAGGGTGAATGCGTGGTTTTTGGAGGTGACTTCAGGATTCTTGAAGATAAATCCCAGAAACTTGGCCACAGTTGCTCCAATAGCAGGGTTAGGGTTTAGATTTCTAGTAGAATCGGGGGTGAATTTGCCCTTTTAATCACACCTAATGGATTGACAGCAAGTTACTGCATTATAGCTTGAGACTACTTACCAGAAGCAAGATGTCGCCACTTTCTTTGCCAACCAATTGGGGACGGTGATTGTTCACAAAGTCGAGGAGTATTTTGCACAGCTCATGATCTGTCTATGGTCAGAAGAAAATGGTATGGATGAGTTTCCCTTTAAGTGCAACATCTTAGGAAGTATCGTGATATCATTAGAAAAATAATCACAGCATATGGGACTATGAAACAACTACTGGTTTATCCCAGAGAGAGAGAGAAAAAGAAACAAAAAACAACTGAATATTCGTACTAAATATCTGCTGCATTGTCTTACCTTCAGAGTAAGCTCCTGGCGGCCAAAGAACTTTGCAGTCTTATAGTTGTGGAAGTAAAGCGTGACCTCTTCTGATCCCTTCACCAAGAGGACATTCTTATCTTTGACCTGCGCAGGATGAAATTGTTGCCAGTTGGTTTGAATCTCTAGCGTGCGAACTTCGACGCCGCGGCCCGGCGGAATGAAAACATACATTGCCAAGATAACCAAGTCGCAGCATTCCCGGGCCTTATCTCTTTTGTTGACAGCCATCTCAAAGTAATCTCTCTGCACGCTGCACGCATTCACAATCTGTTCCCTGCAAAATGTTGCATAGTGATATTAGGCTGCAGTTATTCATACATGTAGGTTTCAGACATGGATACACAGAGGGTAGAGAGGACTACTCTATCCTCTTTTAAAATTAAATGACAAAGAAGTGAAACGTTTTTCAACAAAGTCTCAAGAGTTGGTTAATTTTCAATTCACTAAATTCTAATTACCCTCTGATGACAATCAGTAAGGTTTATACTGTTTACAATGTCAAAAATAGCTTTTAGTTAGAAACACGCACTTCCAAGTTTACAAAACATGTTTCGGATAATCAACATCCGTCGTCAGTTGCGAATACAGTTGCAGTGTCAAAAAATTACAACGAAAGTGTTAAATTGACATGGCCTCCTTAATTTTCAGTTGAAAGGACGCAGAGGTACTGTCAAGGATGGAAAAGGCATTCTCTCAGCACAAAGTTCTGCATGTTTTTGAGTCATAACTGTGCGAGTTCTTATGTGTGTTTCTACCTAAAAGTTATTTCATGTCTGTTGCCATTTGGCTTGGCCGTACGTTTTCGCAGGACAGGTGACACGTTAAAACTGCATGACAAGCTCTCCTGTCACCCAACACAAAGCAGTAAAATAATATTACTAGCGCTTACCAGTCAAGCCAACGGTTCAGAAGCGTCAGCTCTTCCTTAGTTTGAGGACGTTCGACATCGCCTTGACGCTGTAGAAGTGTTGCCTGTGTTCTTAGCTGCTTAATGACAGGGATGTCCTGGTAAACGGGTGCGCTCTCCCGGTGAAGGAATTTCGCAGGATACAGAAGCGAAGAGCAGTGGTTGGATATGGTGGCAGCTGACAAATTTCGTTGGTCCTGCAAAAGGAGAGAGAGAGAGAGAGAGAGAAAAAAAGCATTACACTGTTTATCAAGATTCAGGAAGTAGCCCTGAACAGTCAGTCGAAAACAATAACTAACAAGCTTTAATGGAAGAGGACGATTATGTTGGCACATCTTTTCTAATCGATAAATTTCAAAATAAATACTCAAAATAGCTTTGTCTAATTGCGATTTCTATTTCATCCATTTATTCATTTACCTACTTATTTACCTACTTATTTATTTATTTATTTATTTATTTGCTAGACGTGCATTTGTTTCATCTCTTTACTGGTATGTAACACTAACATTTGATTTACTCTTTAAACAGTCTTACTCGCTACCCGCCTAGATTAGCCTCAGCTATTTGCGGGTTAGCGTTGTTTTTGTAAAATTTTGTTGATTTAATAATAAACTTGAACTTGAACTTGAAACTTGAAAATAACTATCAAGTACAGCAAAGAAAAAGGCCACAGCAGCAAAGCCAAGGTCCAAGATTTGGATGAAAAATTACAGAGCTGTACCAAAAATTGCGAAAATGACCCGTCGAAAGAAAACCTTGAAGAACTGGAATGTTTACAAGCAACAAGTATTTCTTAAATTTAGAAAAATCAAATAAGAAAAAAAAGCTGTGTACGGAAAATTGTTACAGGTGACGGAACAATTACAGCTAATCCCATGTTGTGCAAATCGAAATTGTAACAATGCAATAAGATTGTTTGGATTATTTCCCTGAGTAACAATAGGTTCCGGGTCTAAGTCGATATCACCTGAAGTAAATAACTTTGCCCTTGAAGCACAATAGCTATGATTTCATTTCTTACACTTCATATTGAACAACATGTACAAGTTCATCATCAAAGACAACTGACACTTGAGCGGCCCTTTTATGTTTCGCAGTTCTTGTTTTGAAAACAAACACAATCAAGAGCAAAATACAACTTTCACCCTTTTGCACGAGTGATTCCAACTGGTTTACATATACACATATTTCTGGTTTTGAGATAAAATTTTTTCTAATGCTGATCACTGTCAGTGGTAAATAAGTTCAGAATTTTCTTCCACGGTAATCTCGATGGTAGAATTGGGCATTCCGCAAAGTTTGGAAAAGTCAATATCAATTGGTTTACCGTCGACATATTGATTTGTTTACATCTGAGCGAGTGACACATATTCTGCCCCCTAACAATTAGTCGTTTCTACGCTCCGCGTATCCACGACTAAAAAAAAATATTTTTGTTCAGTAAACATGCCTTAAACTGTTACAAGCTCAATTTTGTGGTCAAAAAAATGCAGGGCTCGACTCGTACACCGGGAAGTACGGTTTTAACAAGAATAACAATAGTTGTAAATATCACTTTTTAGAAGTGAAATTTTGACCTCACGTACTTGCAGGAAAACAAATTCTGCAGTCAATAAGATGAATTCACGCATCAGATACTGTAATCGATATACCCTGAAACACGACTGTGTCTGGCGTGCAAATTTCAGGCTGAAACGTTCGTTGAACTTTACAGTATGAACTGATTCCACAAATTTTTATAACGGAAACTGTGGTAGTTTCCGTTCAGAAAACACAATCTTTCTGAAGACTTTAGTCTCCTTTGAGCAGATGTTTACAAATGGATTTCAAAACTAGAAACATAAATGACACGTCACAACATGGCCGCTCAATTTCGGCCCAGTTCCCACGCAAACGTCAAAAAATTCATTACACGTCACCTTGAGAAAATCCAGATAAGATTCCAACAGAGACTGACGTAGGAAGACGTCGGGTTGCAGTATCACACCAGGGCGAGACCTCAAGAATCCAAGAAAGCCTAAGGGCATGAAAAGGGAAAATCAATTCGTTTGCACATCGTAAAATCGTTAAATTATTGAACAACACTGTGCGAGCGAAATAACTCAGACAATAAACTCACATAATATTCTTTCCTGGGTTTTCTGGTATGTCGATGTTGCCAAAGGTCTTGCTTGTCTTTCCAGCTGGACTGGACGAGTGAAGAAGGTTTTCAGTTCGCGCAGAAATGTCTGCATTTCCAGCGGCAATTGTCCAATGTCCAATGCATATGACTGTTTGCGAAGTTTGAATTCGGTCATGGGTACGACGCAGTTGCTTTCTTCTTCTGTTGATTCTTCTGGTTTTTCTTCTGTTGATTCTTCTGGATTTTCTGGTGATTCTTCTGGTTTTTCTGGTGATTCTTCTGCTGTCGTTTCTTCTGTGCACGTGGTTGCTCCTTCTTCGATCAGATCGTCGCAATCAACGTCTGTTTCTGTCTGCAACATGAAATTGCTCGTGCGTGGCCTCTTAGAAGGCGTTTGGAGCTGAATATCGGATTCATCTGAGCTCGACTCGTCTGAAGAAGTCAGCCGGTAGGAAACGATGGACTGCATGGCGCCGAGGGAAGAGGTGAAAAAGATCGAAGTTCACAGAGTTTTTCGTGGTCATTCGGTCAAAACAGAGATCCATTGACGAAATGGCTGACGGGAATTTTTTCATTCTCGTTCCCATATCCCTTTTTGAGGCCTCTAACCCAGGAGAGCTGGAAACTAGCAAAGGATCCAGCTCTTGTGGAGTGGGAAGAATTCAATTGTCAGCTCTCAGGCAATAATTCTAGCTTTTTTTTTGACCGAAACGTCGCTTTCTGTTATGTAAGGCGGGTATTTTAAGCTTTCGAGTGCAAATATTTTGAAGCCAATATTGTCCACTTTTCATGCATTTCTCACTTTACCAAACAAAGCTTTAAAGCGCGAAAAAGGTACCCTTTTTTCAGGTTGAAGCGATCTCTTTAAAAGCGCGGAAAAGGTACCTTATTCTGCGGTTAAAAATCTTTTTTTTTTCTTAAAAGGTACCTTTTTTAACTTTTCAACTAATCGACTCGCATTAACAAATAAGGTAACAATTTTGCATTTGTTCTATGAGAAATAAATGCAGAAAGTTTATTTTTCTGCTCTTTTCAATTAGCAGAGTTGATCTTTTTGTAAAAAAAGCAGAATTGCCGGAATCATTCTATGACTGACCGCTGCGTATTTTGTTAGTCCACAAGGGAAGTCATAGTGGACTCACAAAAAAAATTCTAATTAACTCTGGTTTCGTTCGATTTTTCTGAAATTTTAACACAATAAAGATGGATTGCTAAGAAACATATTTAGTCTTTGCCGATGTATAGTAGCTATTAACTCTAAAGAGATATATCGCTTCGAAGTCGGTGATTTGAAGTCGTTGGATTCGAACGAAGAGAATACTAAATACGCTAAAAAGGTGTTGAGTGAGGGCTATGGACTCAGTGAAAGGTTCCAGCAATTCTACTTTTCTAGAAAAAGATCAACTCTTCCACTTGAAAAGAGCAGAAAATTTAACTTTCCGCATTAATTTTTAGCGATCTCTTTAAAAGCGCGGAAAAGGTACCTTATTCTGCGGTTAAAAACGTTCCTGGATGAAAAGCGGACAATATTGACGCTAAAATATTTTCATCCGAAAGCTTAAAATGCCCGCTTTTTTTTTCTTACCTTCGTACAGGTGACTAACAAGAAAACGTACAACAGAAGGTCCTAATACTGAAATGTTGAACAGCGATATTTAAACAAGTGCTCAGTTATAAGGTAAAGTTTCGCACTTGTGAAATGATGGTACACGTTCTGTCTGTGTGTCCTGTCCTTTGGATTGTTACTAGAAATCGCTCTGAATTCTTCTAAAGTATATAACTATGCGTTATATGACCGGTTTACAAAATTCAATTGGTAATTGTATCATAGAAAAAACGCGCTTCGAATAGTCATGTTTTGCTTATCATGGAATACGTCTAAGTGTCCTACTTTGAAACACGCGAGTAACTTTCCTTGTGAAATATTTAACTTAAGCACTTCATATTAGGCAGGCGATAACGATGAACAGTTCTAAACAAGTACTGGGAATTTTGTTGTCAAACTTTAAAAAATGAGGAAGATAGAGCATTCTGAAAATGTCTTATGAAAACTTGACGATATTTAGGGCATGCGCAGTACTTTATCAAAGACAGTGACAACTTCTGCGTATATTGAATAGGTAAATATCATGCACAGTTTTTCTGTTTCAAAGCATTTGTCAATTGCTCTACGATTTTCAAAGTTACGACTATCGTAAAATAAGAAGAAATGTATGAAAAAATTCGGTACATGCGCAGTAACGACAAATTCAACGTACGCGCCTCAAATTGTGCACACTGTAAACTTAGACAGAAACAAACAACTTGTGTAAATTTTGTAGTAAAACGTTAAAAACACATGAAAAGGCAGTATTTTGAAATTTTAAGACAATGTATTGGAAAATTACGATGTTTAGAGCATGCGCAGTAACTACCAATTGAACGTACGAACATGAAATTGTGCACACTGTAAACTTAGACACAGGCAAACAACTTGTATAAATTTTGTGGTTAAAAAGTAAAAACACACGAAAATATAATACTTTGAAATTTGAAGAGAATGTATGGGGAAATGTTTATTGAAAAATGCAGCACATGCGCAGTAATGACCAATTGAACGTACGAAAATGACATTATACACACTGTAAACTTCGACACAGACAAACAACTTGTATAAATTTTGTGGCTAAAAGGTAAAAAGACACGGAAATATAATACTTTGAAATTTTAAGACAATCGATGGGAAAGTGTTTGCGCGGGAACTGTTGTGTGCACATTCCACGTTCCGTTCTTATAGGATTTAAAATGCTTACAAGGGGGAACAAACTCTTAATTGTGCAAGGAATAAGTCTTACCCGTCCAAGGAGCGAATTTTCTGATTCAGAAGTGCAGCTTATGCGAAATAAATTGAAATCGAGTTCGGCAATTTCAAGTGTTCGCCGCGCGCGTGAATTTTGTAAAATGAGCATAGTTAACTCGAAGTGTAATATTTCCTCTAAAAAGCAGGTATACAACTATATTCTTCCGTATAAGCAAACCCTACAGAATCTAGTACACTGAAAATCTGAATTCTCTTTTCAAGTATACACTATAACTGTGTACTGAAATGTTGAACAGCCATATTTAAACAAGTGCTCAGTTATAAGGTGAAGTTTCGCACTTGTGAAATGATGGTACACGTTCTGTCTGTGTGTCCTGTCCTTTGGATTGTTACTAGAAATCGCTCTGAATTCTTCTAAAGTATATAACTATGCGTTATATGACCGGTTTACAAAATTCAATTGGTAATTGTATCATAGAAAAAACGCGCTTCGAATAGTCATGTTTTGCTTATCATGGAATACGGCTAAGTGTCCTACTTTGAAACACGCGAGTAACTTTCCTTGTGAAATATTTAACTTAAGCACTTCATATTAGGCAGGCGATAACGATGAACAGTTCTAAACAAGTACTGGGAATTTTGTTGTCAAACTTTAAAAAATGAGGAAACGCGGAAGCGCGGAAACGCGGAAACGCGGAAGCTCATAGACATAAATTCTCACCGGAGTGTACATTTTCGAAATCCGAGTAGATACATATACAGTCATACCTCTATCACACGTACACCGAAAGGACAGAGCGAGGTGTCCCTATTTGAGAGGTTTCTATTTTGCAGGTCATTATTATAATCACATCTCTTAAACGAAAATGGTGATCTATCATTTCAATTTTATTTTCCGAAACAGTGCTTGGTAGAGAACATTCAGGTAAATTTTCAAAAAAACTCATCGCTAAATTTTATTTCTCAGGAATCACCTTAAATGGCGCCGAGTGGATCCCTTAGGCAAAAGTTTTGACTAATTAACTCTGGTTTCGTTCGATTTTTCTGAAATTTTAACACAATAAAGATGGATTGCTAAGAAACATATTTAGTCTTTGCCGATGTATAGTAGCTATTAACTCTAAAGAGATATATCGCTTCGAAGTCGGTGATTTGAAGTCGTTGGATTCGAACGAAGAGAATACTAAATACGCTAAAAAGGTGTTGAGTGAGGGCTATGGACTCAGTGAAAGGTTCCAGCAATTCTACTTTTCTAGAAAAAGATCAACTCTTCCACTTGAAAAGAGCAGAAAATTTAACTTTCCGCATTAATTTTTAGCGATCTCTTTTAAGACAATCGATGGGAAAGTGTTTGCGCGGGAACTGTTGTGTGCACATTCCACGTTCCGTTCTTATAGGATTTAAAATGCTTACAAGGGGGAACAAACTCTTAATTGTGCAAGGAATAAGTCTTACCCGTCCAAGGAGCGAATTTTCTGATTCAGAAGTGCAGCTTATGCGAAATAAATTGAAATCGAGTTCGGCAATTTCAAGTGTACGGCGCGCGCGTGAATTTTGTAAAATGAGCATAGTTAACTCGAAGTGTAATATTTCCTCTAAAAAGCAGGTATACAACTATATTCTTCCGTATAAGCAAACCCTACAGAATCTAGTACACTGAAAATCTGAATTCTCTTTTCAAGTATACACTATAACTGTGTACTGAAATGTTGAACAGCGATATTTAAACAAGTACTCAGTTATAAGGTGAAGTTTCGCACTTGTGAAATGATGGTACACGTTCTGTCTGTGTGTCCTGTCCTTTGGATTGTTACTAGAAATCGCTCTGAATTCTTCTAAAGTATATAACTATGCGTTATATGACCGGTTTACAAAATTCAATTGGTAATTGTATCATAGAAAAAACGCGCTTCGAATAGTCATGTTTTGCTTATCATGGAATACGGCTAAGTGTCCTACTTTGAAACACGCGAGTAACTTTCCTTGTGAAATATTTAACTTAAGCACTTCATATTAGGCAGGCGATAACGATGAACAGTTCTAAACAAGTACTGGGAATTTTGTTGTCAAACTTTAAAAAATGAGGAAACGCGGAAGCGCGGAAACGCGGAAGCTCATAGACATAAATTCTCACCGGAGTGTACATTTTCGAAATCCGAGTAGATACATATACAGTCATACCTCTATCACACGTACACCGAAAGGACAGAGCGAGGTGTCCCTATTTGAGAGGTTTCTATTTTGCAGGTCATTATTATAATCACATCTCTTAAACGAAAATGGTGATCTATCATTTTAATTTTATTTTCCGAAACAGTGCTTGGTAGAGAACATTCAGGTAAATTTTCAAAAAAAATCATCGCTAAATTTTATTTCTCAGGAATCACCTTAAATGGCGCCGAGTGGATCCATTAGGCAAAAGTTTTGACTAGATGATGGGATGCAAAAGAGAGAAAACACTTATTTGCGCTAATATTCAAGTCATTACTGCACTTTTCAATAACATGCGGACTCTAAAACATTTTTAGAGCATGGCATAATGGCTCATAGCCCATGATCGCTAAGCCAATGAAAACTCTTGAATATTAAATTATTTGCAGATAAAAAATACTAAAAAGGCAAACTGTCAGAATCAAACAAGACTCTTCAGGGGATTTAATGACAATAATATTCATAACCATGCTTTATATACTATAAAATTTACATAATTACCATTTGAAATGTCTAAATGGCAAGGTTTGGGCTAGAGGCTTAAGATAAAATTCGGTAAATGCTGAAAGGTTTTCAATGGCGGTGCGCAGCACGATGTAATGAGCCGAAGGGGATTCCCCTGGATGGGTTTTGATGGTTCCAAAAGCCTTGTCAGGCTTGGCATTGCCATTGACAACCCAATTAGCAATTTCTTCTTATATATATAGAAATATATAAAGGTAGAATAAACAGAAGAAGATGCGAACTTTTCTCTTTGTGGTCTTTAATACATGGACGTTTCGCCCGTTCGGGCTTCTTCAGCACTTACAAAATCGATACTTGGATGTTGGTTAACCAACATCGTTTACACATCTATAGAAAAATATAAATATAAAAATATAAAAACATATATGTATATACACACATATAACTTAACTTAACTTATTATATTAAATTATTTCCAGATAAAAAATAACTGTCAGAATCAAACTAGTTTGTTATTCAGTTGGAGCTAAAGAAAATTTTAAGCCCAACAGGGTTTTATGTTCTAATATCTATAGGAGTGTGGCTAATTTTGGATACCTATTTGGCGTTCCTGGCCCTTAATCCAAGGGAAGTTGATGGGGTGTGGTTTCTTTGTACTTGTATCCATAGTATCAAGTCAGTCTGACTTGTGCTGAGTGAAGAACATGCTATATACTTAGTAGAATTAGCATAGCTTTCAGGCATTGACTATGATTTTAAGGCAGTTTAGTGTCCAATGATTGAGGCAATATTTAAATAAACAATAAACTTATTTGATTGTACCATTACTACTTGGATAACCCAGTAACTCTAGAGCTGAGACAAAAGTCCCGACTTGTGGAAGGGATGCCGCTTTCCGGTGGATGTCACAAATGATTCCCTGACAACTCAAGAACAGGATCCATCCACAAAGACCAAGTTCCGGAATCAACTTACTAACTCTTGGTTTAGATTTCCAGATCACCAGTAGGAGACCTTCTTTGTCAAGCTTCCATGCCACACCCTGTCAAAACAAGACCTCAAAACCAGAGAGATATCACAGTTGTCAGGATTTGACTATCATTATTGTACAACGAAATTTATTTAGTTGATAAAATCCTTTCAGACATCACATCAACTATAAATAAAAGCTAACATAAAAAATATATCTATATGTACATATGCATAACTTAAATAAAAGTAGCTGTATCAAGGTAACAAGATAAATGAATGAAAATTTATAATTAATATTTATTGAGGCAATTTCTTGCAAAGGGCTTTCATGTGATATGATGTCATCAGCCTGAATTTTTCCACAGAAGGGAGGACAAGAGATTCTATTGTCAATTTCTGCTTATGCTAGATCAAGTGTGGAGTGTAGAACTTGAAGTAAGCACTGCTGAGTTACTCCATAAGACACTGGGCTTTACTGGGCCCGTTGGACATGGTTGGACCTGGTTTTCGAAACATATATAATAAGATAATGAATGATAAGATAATGAATTGAAGACTTCATCAAAGACTACACTTTCATCCCAACAAGCCTGTTAGGTGATCTCTCACTCTTCAGGGGGATTTTAGAGACAATAATATTCATAGCCATGCTTTATACACTATACAATTTACATACCGGTAATTACTGTTGCAGAGAATTTGAAATGTCTAAATATTTAAATAAACAATAAACTTATTTGATTGTACCATTACTACTTGGATAACCCAGTAACTCTAGAGCTGAGACATGCCAAAAGTCCCGACTTGCGGAAGGGATGCCGCTTTCCGGTGGAGGTCACAAATGATTCCCTGACAACTCAAGAACAGGATCCATCCACAAAGACCAAGTTCCGGAATCAACTTACCAACTCTTGGTTTACATTTCCAGATCACCAGTAGGAGACCTTCTTTGTCAAGCTTCCATACCACACCCTGTCAAAACAAGACCTCAAAACCAGAGAGATATCACAGTTGTCAGGATTTGACTATCATTATTGTACAACTAAATTTATTTAGTTGATAAAATCCTTTCAGACATCACATCAACTATAAATAAAAGCTAACATAAAAAATATATCTATATGTACATATGCATAACTTAAATAAAAGTAGCTGTATCAAGGTAACAAGATAAATGAATGAAAATTTATAATTAATATTTATTGAGGCAATTTCTTGCAAAGGGCTTTCATGTGATATGATGTCATCAGCCTGAATTTTTCCACAGAAGGGAGGACAAGAGATTCTATTGTCAATTTCTGCTTATGCTAGATCAAGTGTGGAGTGTAGAACTTGAAGTAAGCACTGCTGAGTTACTCCATAAGACACTGGGCTTTACTGGGCCCGTTGGACATGGTTGGACCTGGTTTTCGAAACATATATAATAAGATAATGAATGATAAGATAATGAATTGAAGACTTCATCGAAGACTACACTTTCATCCCAACAAGCCTGTTAGGTGATCTATCACTCTTCAGGGGGATTTTAAAGACAATAATATTCATAGCCATGCTTTGTACACTATACAATTGACATACCGGTAATTACTGCCGCAGAGAATTTGAAATGTCTAAATATTTAAATAAACAATAAACTCATTTGATTGTACCATTACTACTTGGATAACTTAGTAACTCTAGAGCTGATACATGCAAAAACTCCCGACTTGTGGAAGGGATACCGCTTTCCGGTGGATGTCACAAATGATTCCCTGACAACTCAAGAACAGGATCCATCCACGAAGACCAAGTTCCGGAATCAACTTCCCAACTCTTGGGTTAGATTTCCAGATCACCACTAGGAGGCCTTCTTTGTCAAGCTTCCTTGCCATACTCTGTCAAAACAAGACCTCAAAACCAGAGAGATAGCACAGTTGTCAGGATTTGACTATGATTAAGACAGTTTAGTGTGCTATTATTGTACAACTACATTTATTTAGTTGATAAAATCCTTTCAGACATCACATCAACAATAAATAAAAGCTAACATAAAAAATATATCTATACGTACATATGCATAACTTACATAAAAGTAAATATATCAAGGTAGCAAGATAAATGAATGAAAATTTATAATTAATATTATAATTATAATTATATTGAGGCAATTGATTGCAAAGGGCTTTCATGTGATATGATACCATGAGCCTGAATTTTTCCAAGACCAATAATTTCTATAAGACCAAGTGTCTTATAGAGTAACTTAAGCAGTGCTTACCTGAAGTTATACACTCCAAACTTTATATAGCATAACCAGGAAATGAAACTAGAATCTCTTGGCCACCTGTGGAAATATTTAGGCTCATGTCATCATATCACAGGAAAGCCCTTTGCAAGCAATTGCATCAATAATGGCACACTAGACAGCCTTTAAATCATAGTCAATGCCTGAAAACTGTGCTATCTCTACCTAGTATATAGCATGTTCTCCACTCAGCACAAGTCAAAGCCACTTGATACTAGGCATAAGAGTACAAAGAAACCACACCCAAACACCTTCACTTGGATTACGGGACAGGAACTCCAAATAGATATCCAAAATTAGGCACACTCCTGGAGATATTAGTACATAAAACCCTGTTGGGCTTAAAATTTTAATTTGGCTTCAACTTAATAACAAACTAGTTTGATTCTGACAGTTTTGCATATTTCTGATATACAACCCCAACCTCTGTCGAGAAAAGTCAAAGTCAAATTGAAATTGAAATCCAAAAAATCGAAATGGCTTAATCAAGTCAAGCTGGTTTGATAAAGTTTACAGACGAAAATAACTTAATAGCACCATATTAACAGACCCCATTTTCAAAACTCCAGGTAGATATAGATATATGTATTATAATAAGATAATGAATTGAAGACTTCATCAAAAACTACACTTTCATCCCAACAAGCCTGTTCCGTGATCTCTCACTCTTCAGGGGGATTTTAAAGACAATAATATTCATAGCCATGCTTTATACACTATAAAATTTACATACCACTAATTACTGTTGCAGAGAATTTGAAATGTCTAAATATTTAAATAAATGATAAACTAAGACATTTCTTAACTCTGGACTTAAAAATATTCTCATTTGTTCCATCAGGTGACATCTATAACAGCCTCAAGTGAGAAATCAGTCTTATAAAGTGTCATTTGGAGTGGCTCGACTAACAAAATGGCTATCAACTTGAAGTGCCAGCTTTCAAGCTGAAACGTTGCTTTCCAGTGGACGCCACAACTGATTCCCTGACCCGGATGCATCCACAAACAACCAAGTTCAGGCCAACTCTTAGATCAGATTTCCAGATCAACTAGGTGGCCTTGTCAAGTTTCCTCGCCTTGTTACCCTGCCAAAACAATTACCCCAGTTTGTCAACTCACCAAAATAAAATCATGTTTCACAATACAGTTTCCTCCTCTGACTTCCACCGCTGAACTATGAAAGGTTCATACCTGTAGAATGCAGAATCGGCTTAATTCAGCCTGTTTGGGCAGCCTTGAACTGAAAATGAAAAATGAAAGTCAAGGTAAATCCAGTCCAACAGACCCCAAAAGACGTTCCTGGATCAAATTTTGCAGGGTGATTGTATGGTGACTGTATGGTTTGCAAGAAAATTTTTTCACTAGGCGGGCTCGAGAACAAACGTATGTATGTTGGGCAGGTGTACGTGGCAGTAGTTCACCCCCCGTTGGGGGGAGAGGGGAGGGGCGTTTGACTCCAAAGTCAATTGCTTGGGGTGTGAATTTGGTGACTGTATGGTTTTGCAATAATAACGAATAATGTATGGTTTTTATATTGCTACTATTGTGCTTTACCTTCCATATTTTTCTATTGTGATGTATGTGTGTCCGTCCGACCTAAATTATCCTAAACAAATTGTAATGCTGCCTGCCTGCCCCTTTTAAGTTTTCAGTTATTTCAGGCAGCCAGACCCCGTTATATTATTTTATCTCTATCTATTTGAATAATTTATCTGCATGTATGTAAGTTTATGGGGTAAATAAATTGTTGTTTTTGTTGTTACGAACCCTCGACTGTATGTGCCTCGGGTTTGCATAACTGTCTCGAATTCTCCCAGCCCTCCTCGTGTTTACATGAGGCTATATAAAGACGGAAAAAGTGCTCTATTGCTTAAATCGAAAGCAAATTATTACAGGACTATTAAATCTACCTTCCGATTGTGCTATATCATGCGATCCTGCGATGCTGGCATCAGGCAGGTCGTCAAATGGCGGCCAGCTTATCCATCGACGGCCCTCACGAACTTCTCTGCGACTCAAGACATTTTCCTCGGACAGCAAAAAGGGACATTTAGCGCTTTCAGGCGACTGAAATACTAACTAGCCAGCTTCCGTGATCTACAAGAAACACGTCCGCCATTTTGCTTATCAACCTCGTTCCCAGGCAGCGCTCGGAAATATTTGCCTGGAAATTTTTCCGGCCTGGAAAAATGAAATTACCAACTTCCTGATTTTTTATCACAAACTTAAATTGTGGCTTGCTACTGAAATCGATTGGCACAGATCTCAGTTTTTCAAGATTCTCTGACAAAATGATAGAATGCAAGACAGATCTCATCAAGTCACTAAACTGTTTATTGTGTCAATAAATTCTAAGAATGAAATAATACAATGCAATTACAATGCAACACACATCTTATGAGAATTGCCGACTTAATCGGACTTGAGAACCTGCATAACGAAGGCTTATCCCCGACTACCAGTAACGAGTATTATTCTCACGATATCATTCCTACGACTGATTAAACTATTCTGGGAGTACATGTAGTGACTTTCACCACTCAAAACATAAATTGTCGACGTTGGGAGAACATCGGCGTTGATCAAATTCCTTTTCACCTCTTCACACGTTGTTCCTCAGTTCCCACCATGCAATCCGAACGCTCCCTACCGGCTGACTTCGTCCGACGAGTCAAGCTCAGATGAATGAAAAATATTAGCTCGCAATAAAATTCCCTCAATAATATTGTTGCTACAACTGATCAGACTATTCTGGGAATAAAGATAAATTTACACCATAACATTACTGCCATTTTTCCTGCCGTGTATTTCGACCTTCAAATACGACGGGAATTTGCCAGTTAACCAAACTTGATTTGCACAGGTAATCACGCGGTTTCGAGTTCAATTTGGAATCAATTTCAGAAAAGCTGAAAGTGCAAATTAATTCCAAATTGAACGAGAAAAAACCCGTGAAAACACTTGCGCGAAGGATGTTTTGAACTCTCTCTCAGTGTTTTCATGCGGAATGAGCTGAATTTCCGATGAATTCGAAAGATATATTTAATGCCAAAATTGTCAGAGAATTTGAGTCCTGATCGACAGAAAAAAGCAGTTTGACATCATTCATGATCAAGAAATCACAGCTAAAAACAGACTGGCTTCTCAGACAAAAAGCCAGTTCATAGCACATGTGAGTGACAATTATTCTAATACGTCAATGCAATTCTTCCCACCAGCTGACTTCACCAGAGCAATGCAGATCCGATGAATTCGAAAAGGTAATTTGAATGCCAAAATTGAGCCCGGGCCCCTAAAATTCCATCTCATCATTCCAGACATTTCGATTATTGTTTTCAAAAGACTAAAAACATGCAGACTCACCAGTCAATGTTGAGAGAATTTCAGTCCTGATCAACGGTCTTCCAATAAAATTCCTTCTCACTACTATGTCGACAGTGAATTTCAAGACCAAAAAATGTTGTGAGGAACTGTCAGCTGGTAAGATAATTCTATTGAACTGCGATGAAGTTTAAAGTTAAAAGTACATGTCAGAGTCTCGTGGCTAGTCATTAATTCAAGTCATTAATTCAAGTTTCCTCAGACAACACGTCAATGCAATTTTTCCCACCAGCTGACTTCACCAGAGCAATGCAGATCCGATGAATTTCGAAAAGGTAATTTGAATGCCAAAATTGAGCCCGGGCCCCTAAAATTCCATCTCATCATTCCAGACATTTCGATTATTGTTTTCAAAAGACTAAAAACATGCAGACTCACCAGTCAATGTTGAGAGAATTTCAGTCCTGATCAACGGTCTTCCAATAAAATTCCTTCTCACTACTATGTCGACAGTGAATTTCAAGACCAAAAAAATGTTGTGAGGAACTGTCAGCTGGTAAGATAATTCTATTGAACTGCGATGAAGTTTAAAGTTAAAAGTACATGTCAGAGTCTCGTGGCTAGTCATTAATTCAAGTCATTAATTCAAGTTTCCTCAGACAACACGTCAATGCAATTTTTCCCACCAGCTGACTTCACCAGAGCAATGCAGATCCGATGAATTTCGAAAAGGTAATTTGAATGCCAAAATTGAGCCCGGGCCCCTAAAATTCCATCTCATCATTCCAGACATTTCGATTATTGTTTTCAAAAGACTAAAAACATGCAGACTCACCAGTCAATGTTGAGAGAATTTCAGTCCTGATCAACGGTCTTCCAATAAAATTCCTTCTCACTACTATGTCGACAGTGAATTTCAAGACCAAAAAAATGTTGTGAGGAACTGTCAGCTGGTAAGATAATTCTATTGAACTGCGATGAAGTTTAAAGTTAAAAGTACATGTCAGAGTCTCGTGGCTAGTCATTAATTCAAGTTTCC
>CAXHUQ010000650.1:0-18716 GCA_964020085.1 Micromussa lordhowensis | reverse complement strand
TGTCGGGCAAACTGTGGCCTTGGACGCTGTTTCGCGGGCTTGAAACATTGAGTAGCCTGTTCATCTCTAAAAGTAGAGTTGCGTTCTGAATTCGGTTGAATGTCTAATTGCGTCCTTTCAAGTACACGGATACGCAAGTTATTATCCAACCGCACTTCGTAGAGTAGAAATAACGCCGAAAACGAGTACAAATATCACAGTGTATTTGTACTCCACACAGTATTTGTACTCCAGAGGACCGCCTGAGAAACGAATTGGATTTAAGTTACGAAAATTTTGCGTGCTTGAAACATTCAGTAGGGTTAAGATAACTGTACAATGTCTCTAGCGGTCTAAATTGTCTGTTTTTTTCAAACACTCTAATCATTGAATTCGGTTGAATGTCTAATTGCGTCCTTTCAGTTGATTTTCAGGTCGGGGAGAGGGGCCTGCGTGCAGGGGCTGTAAAACTGGGGCCCATCTTACAGACAGCTGCTACGCTGAAAGTCACCTTGATTCAGTGGTGAGTGCAGAGGCAAGCCTGCTTTGACTGGCGTTGCACGCTGATAACTGTACAATGTCTCTAGCGGTCTAAATTGTCTGTTTTTTTCAAACACTCTAATCATTTTGGTTCGCCGATTTGCGCGCATGTGTCCTTCAGTTGTCGGGCAAACTGTGGCCTTGGACGCTGTTTCGCGGGCTTGAAACATTGAGTAGCCTGTTCATCTCTAAAAGTAGAGTTGCGTTCTGAATTCGTTGAATGTCTAATTGCGTCCTTTCAAGTACACGGATACGCAAGTTATTATCCAACCGCACTTCGTAGAGTAGAAATAACGCCGAAAACGAGTACAAATATCACAGTGTATTTGTACTCCACACAGTATTTGTACTCCAGAGGACCGCCTGAGAAACGAATTGGATTTAAGTTACGAAAATTTTGCGTGCTTGAAACATTCAGTAGGGTTAAGATAACTGTACAATGTCTCTAGCGGTCTAAATTGTCTGTTTTTTTCAAACACTCTAATCATTGAATTCGGTTGAATGTCTAATTGCGTCCTTTCAGTTGATTTTCAGGTCGGGGAGAGGGGCCTGCGTGCAGGGGCTGTAAAACTGGGGGCCCATCTTACAGACAGCTGCTACGCTGAAAGTCACCTTGATTCAGTGGTGAGTGCAGAGGCAAGCCTGCTTTGACTGGCGTTGCACGCTGATAACTGTACAATGTCTCTAGCGGTCTAAATTGTCTGTTTTTTTCAAACACTCTAATCATTTTTGGTTCGCCGATTTGCGCGCATGTGTCCTTCAGTTGTCGGGCAAACTGTGGCCTTGGACGCTGTTTCGCGGGCTTGAAACATTGAGTAGCCTGTTCATCTCTAAAAGTAGAGTTGCGTTCTGAATTCGGTTGAATGTCTAATTGCGTCCTTTCAAGTACACGGATACGCAAGTTATTATCCAACCGCACTTCGTAGAGTAGAAATAACGCCGAAAACGAGTACAAATATCACAGTGTATTTGTACTCCACACAGTATTTGTACTCCAGAGGACCGCCTGAGAAACGAATTGGATTTAAGTTACGAAAATTTTGCGTGCTTGAAACATTCAGTAGGGTTAAGATAACTGTACAATGTCTCTAGCGGTCTAAATTGTCTGTTTTTTTCAAACACTCTAATCATTGAATTCGGTTGAATGTCTAATTGCGTCCTTTCAGTTGATTTTCAGGTCGGGGAGAGGGGCCTGCGTGCAGGGGCTGTAAAACTGGGGCCCATTTTACAGACAGCTGCTACGCTGAAAGTCACCTTGATTCAGTGGTGAGTGCAGAGGCAAGCCTGCTTTGACTGGCGTTGCACGCTGATAACTGTACAATGTCTCTAGCGGTCTAAATTGTCTGTTTTTTTCAAACACTCTAATCATTTTGGTTCGCCGATTTGCGCGCATGTGTCCTTCAGTTGTCGGGCAAACTGTGGCCTTGGACGCTGTTTCGCGGGCTTGAAACATTGAGTAGCCTGTTCATCTCTAAAAGTAGAGTTGCGTTCTGAATTCGGTTGAATGTCTAATTGCGTCCTTTCAAGTACACGGATACGCAAGTTATTATCCAACCGCACTTCGTAGAGTAGAAATAACGCCGAAAACGAGTACAAATATCACAGTGTATTTGTACTCCACACAGTATTTGTACTCCAGAGGACCGCCTGAGAAACGAATTGGATTTAAGTTACGAAAATTTTGCGTGCTTGAAACATTCAGTAGGGTTAAGATAACTGTACAATGTCTCTAGCGGTCTAAATTGTCTGTTTTTTTCAAACACTCTAATCATTGAATTCGGTTGAATGTCTAATTGCGTCCTTTCAGTTGATTTTCAGGTCGGGGAGAGGGGCCTGCGTGCAGGGGCTGTAAAACTGGGGCCCATCTTACAGACAGCTGCTACGCTGAAAGTCACCTTGATTCAGTGGTGAGTGCAGAGGCAAGCCTGCTTTGACTGGCGTTGCACGCTGATAACTGTACAATGTCTCTAGCGGTCTAAATTGTCTGTTTTTTTCAAACACTCTAATCATTTTGGTTCGCCGATTTGCGCGCATGTGTCCTTCAGTTGTCGGGCAAACTGTGGCCTTGGACGCTGTTTCGCGGGCTTGAAACATTGAGTAGCCTGTTCATCTCTAAAAGTAGAGTTGCGTTCTGAATTCGGTTGAATGTCTAATTGCGTCCTTTCAAGTACACGGATACGCAAGTTATTATCCAACCGCACTTCGTAGAGTAGAAATAACGCCGAAAACGAGTACAAATATCACAGTGTATTTGTACTCCACACAGTATTTGTACTCCAGAGGACCGCCTGAGAAACGAATTGGATTTAAGTTACGAAAATTTTGCGTGCTTGAAACATTCAGTAGGGTTAAGATAACTGTACAATGTCTCTAGCGGTCTAAATTGTCTGTTTTTTTCAAACACTCTAATCATTGAATTCGGTTGAATGTCTAATTGCGTCCTTTCAGTTGATTTTCAGGTCGGGGAGAGGGGCCTGCGTGCAGGGGCTGTAAAACTGGGGCCCATTTTACAGACAGCTGCTACGCTGAAAGTCACCTTGATTCAGTGGTGAGTGCAGAGGCAAGCCTGCTTTGACTGGCGTTGCACGCTGATAACTGTACAATGTCTCTAGCGGTCTAAATTGTCTGTTTTTTTCAAACACTCTAATCATTTTGGTTCGCCGATTTGCGCGCATGTGTCCTTCAGTTGTCGGGCAAACTGTGGCCTTGGACGCTGTTTCGCGGGCTTGAAACATTGAGTAGCCTGTTCATCTCTAAAAGTAGAGTTGCGTTCTGAATTCGGTTGAATGTCTAATTGCGTCCTTTCAAGTACACGGATACGCAAGTTATTATCCAACCGCACTTCGTAGAGTAGAAATAACGCCGAAAACGAGTACAAATATCACAGTGTATTTGTACTCCACACAGTATTTGTACTCCAGAGGACCGCCTGAGAAACGAATTGGATTTAAGTTACGAAAATTTTGCGTGCTTGAAACATTCAGTAGGGTTAAGATAACTGTACAATGTCTCTAGCGGTCTAAATTGTCTGTTTTTTTCAAACACTCTAATCATTGAATTCGGTTGAATGTCTAATTGCGTCCTTTCAGTTGATTTTCAGGTCGGGGAGAGGGGCCTGCGTGCAGGGGCTGTAAAACTGGGGCCCATCTTACAGACAGCTGCTACGCTGAAAGTCACCTTGATTCAGTGGTGAGTGCAGAGGCAAGCCTGCTTTGACTGGCGTTGCACGCTGATAACTGTACAATGTCTCTAGCGGTCTAAATTGTCTGTTTTTTTCAAACACTCTAATCATTTTGGTTCGCCGATTTGCGCGCATGTGTCCTTCAGTTGTCGGGCAAACTGTGGCCTTGGACGCTGTTTCGCGGGCTTGAAACATTGAGTAGCCTGTTCATCTCTAAAAGTAGAGTTGCGTTCTGAATTCGGTTGAATGTCTAATTGCGTCCTTTCAAGTACACGGATACGCAAGTTATTATCCAACCGCACTTCGTAGAGTAGAAATAACGCCGAAAACGAGTACAAATATCACAGTGTATTTGTACTCCACACAGTATTTGTACTCCAGAGGACCGCCTGAGAAACGAATTGGATTTAAGTTACGAAAATTTTGCGTGCTTGAAACATTCAGTAGGGTTAAGATAACTGTACAATGTCTCTAGCGGTCTAAATTGTCTGTTTTTTTCAAACACTCTAATCATTGAATTCGGTTGAATGTCTAATTGCGTCCTTTCAGTTGATTTTCAGGTCGGGGAGAGGGGCCTGCGTGCAGGGGCTGTAAAACTGGGGCCCATCTTACAGACAGCTGCTACGCTGAAAGTCACCTTGATTCAGTGGTGAGTGCAGAGGCAAGCCTGCTTTGACTGGCGTTGCACGCTGATAACTGTACAATGTCTCTAGCGGTCTAAATTGTCTGTTTTTTTCAAACACTCTAATCATTTTGGTTCGCCGATTTGCGCGCATGTGTCCTTCAGTTGTCGGGCAAACTGTGGCCTTGGACGCTGTTTCGCGGGCTTGAAACATTGAGTAGCCTGTTCATCTCTAAAAGTAGAGTTGCGTTCTGAATTCGGTTGAATGTCTAATTGCGTCCTTTCAAGTACACGGATACGCAAGTTATTATCCAACCGCACTTCGTAGAGTAGAAATAACGCCGAAAACGAGTACAAATATCACAGTGTATTTGTACTCCACACAGTATTTGTACTCCAGAGGACCGCCTGAGAAACGAATTGGATTTAAGTTACGAAAATTTTGCGTGCTTGAAACATTCAGTAGGGTTAAGATAACTGTACAATGTCTCTAGCGGTCTAAATTGTCTGTTTTTTTCAAACACTCTAATCATTGAATTCGGTTGAATGTCTAATTGCGTCCTTTCAGTTGATTTTCAGGTCGGGGAGAGGGGCCTGCGTGCAGGGGCTGTAAAACTGGGGCCCATCTTACAGACAGCTGCTACGCTGAAAGTCACCTTGATTCAGTGGTGAGTGCAGAGGCAAGCCTGCTTTGACTGGCGTTGCACGCTGATAACTGTACAATGTCTCTAGCGGTCTAAATTGTCTGTTTTTTTCAAACACTCTAATCATTTTGGTTCGCCGATTTGCGCGCATGTGTCCTTCAGTTGTCGGGCAAACTGTGGCCTTGGACGCTGTTTCGCGGGCTTGAAACATTGAGTAGCCTGTTCATCTCTAAAAGTAGAGTTGCGTTCTGAATTCGGTTGAATGTCTAATTGCGTCCTTTCAAGTACACGGATACGCAAGTTATTATCCAACCGCACTTCGTAGAGTAGAAATAACGCCGAAAACGAGTACAAATATCACAGTGTATTTGTACTCCACACAGTATTTGTACTCCAGAGGACCGCCTGAGAAACGAATTGGATTTAAGTTACGAAAATTTTGCGTGCTTGAAACATTCAGTAGGGTTAAGATAACTGTACAATGTCTCTAGCGGTCTAAATTGTCTGTTTTTTTCAAACACTCTAATCATTGAATTCGGTTGAATGTCTAATTGCGTCCTTTCAGTTGATTTTCAGGTCGGGGAGAGGGGCCTGCGTGCAGGGGCTGTAAAACTGGGGCCCATCTTACAGACAGCTGCTACGCTGAAAGTCACCTTGATTCAGTGGTGAGTGCAGAGGCAAGCCTGCTTTGACTGGCGTTGCACGCTGATAACTGTACAATGTCTCTAGCGGTCTAAATTGTCTGTTTTTTTCAAACACTCTAATCATTTTGGTTCGCCGATTTGCGCGCATGTGTCCTTCAGTTGTCGGGCAAACTGTGGCCTTGGACGCTGTTTCGCGGGCTTGAAACATTGAGTAGCCTGTTCATCTCTAAAAGTAGAGTTGCGTTCTGAATTCGGTTGAATGTCTAATTGCGTCCTTTCAAGTACACGGATACGCAAGTTATTATCCAACCGCACTTCGTAGAGTAGAAATAACGCCGAAAACGAGTACAAATATCACAGTGTATTTGTACTCCACACAGTATTTGTACTCCAGAGGACCGCCTGAGAAACGAATTGGATTTAAGTTACGAAAATTTTGCGTGCTTGAAACATTCAGTAGGGTTAAGATAACTGTACAATGTCTCTAGCGGTCTAAATTGTCTGTTTTTTTCAAACACTCTAATCATTGAATTCGGTTGAATGTCTAATTGCGTCCTTTCAGTTGATTTTCAGGTCGGGGAGAGGGGCCTGCGTGCAGGGGCTGTAAAACTGGGGCCCATCTTACAGACAGCTGCTACGCTGAAAGTCACCTTGATTCAGTGGTGAGTGCAGAGGCAAGCCTGCTTTGACTGGCGTTGCACGCTGATAACTGTACAATGTCTCTAGCGGTCTAAATTGTCTGTTTTTTTCAAACACTCTAATCATTTTGGTTCGCCGATTTGCGCGCATGTGTCCTTCAGTTGTCGGGCAAACTGTGGCCTTGGACGCTGTTTCGCGGGCTTGAAACATTGAGTAGCCTGTTCATCTCTAAAAGTAGAGTTGCGTTCTGAATTCGGTTGAATGTCTAATTGCGTCCTTTCAAGTACACGGATACGCAAGTTATTATCCAACCGCACTTCGTAGAGTAGAAATAACGCCGAAAACGAGTACAAATATCACAGTGTATTTGTACTCCACACAGTATTTGTACTCCAGAGGACCGCCTGAGAAACGAATTGGATTTAAGTTACGAAAATTTTGCGTGCTTGAAACATTCAGTAGGGTTAAGATAACTGTACAATGTCTCTAGCGGTCTAAATTGTCTGTTTTTTTCAAACACTCTAATCATTGAATTCGGTTGAATGTCTAATTGCGTCCTTTCAGTTGATTTTCAGGTCGGGGAGAGGGGCCTGCGTGCAGGGGCTGTAAAACTGGGGCCCATCTTACAGACAGCTGCTACGCTGAAAGTCACCTTGATTCAGTGGTGAGTGCAGAGGCAAGCCTGCTTTGACTGGCGTTGCACGCTGATAACTGTACAATGTCTCTAGCGGTCTAAATTGTCTGTTTTTTTCAAACACTCTAATCATTTTGGTTCGCCGATTTGCGCGCATGTGTCCTTCAGTTGTCGGGCAAACTGTGGCCTTGGACGCTGTTTCGCGGGCTTGAAACATTGAGTAGCCTGTTCATCTCTAAAAGTAGAGTTGCGTTCTGAATTCGGTTGAATGTCTAATTGCGTCCTTTCAAGTACACGGATACGCAAGTTATTATCCAACCGCACTTCGTAGAGTAGAAATAACGCCGAAAACGAGTACAAATATCACAGTGTATTTGTACTCCACACAGTATTTGTACTCCAGAGGACCGCCTGAGAAACGAATTGGATTTAAGTTACGAAAATTTTGCGTGCTTGAAACATTCAGTAGGGTTAAGATAACTGTACAATGTCTCTAGCGGTCTAAATTGTCTGTTTTTTTCAAACACTCTAATCATTGAATTCGGTTGAATGTCTAATTGCGTCCTTTCAGTTGATTTTCAGGTCGGGGAGAGGGGCCTGCGTGCAGGGGCTGTAAAACTGGGGCCCATCTTACAGACAGCTGCTACGCTGAAAGTCACCTTGATTCAGTGGTGAGTGCAGAGGCAAGCCTGCTTTGACTGGCGTTGCACGCTGATAACTGTACAATGTCTCTAGCGGTCTAAATTGTCTGTTTTTTTCAAACACTCTAATCATTTTGGTTCGCCGATTTGCGCGCATGTGTCCTTCAGTTGTCGGGCAAACTGTGGCCTTGGACGCTGTTTCGCGGGCTTGAAACATTGAGTAGCCTGTTCATCTCTAAAAGTAGAGTTGCGTTCTGAATTCGGTTGAATGTCTAATTGCGTCCTTTCAAGTACACGGATACGCAAGTTATTATCCAACCGCACTTCGTAGAGTAGAAATAACGCCGAAAACGAGTACAAATATCACAGTGTATTTGTACTCCACACAGTATTTGTACTCCAGAGGACCGCCTGAGAAACGAATTGGATTTAAGTTACGAAAATTTTGCGTGCTTGAAACATTCAGTAGGGTTAAGATAACTGTACAATGTCTCTAGCGGTCTAAATTGTCTGTTTTTTTCAAACACTCTAATCATTGAATTCGGTTGAATGTCTAATTGCGTCCTTTCAGTTGATTTTCAGGTCGGGGAGAGGGGCCTGCGTGCAGGGGCTGTAAAACTGGGGCCCATCTTACAGACAGCTGCTACGCTGAAAGTCACCTTGATTCAGTGGTGAGTGCAGAGGCAAGCCTGCTTTGACTGGCGTTGCACGCTGATAACTGTACAATGTCTCTAGCGGTCTAAATTGTCTGTTTTTTTCAAACACTCTAATCATTTTGGTTCGCCGATTTGCGCGCATGTGTCCTTCAGTTGTCGGGCAAACTGTGGCCTTGGACGCTGTTTCGCGGGCTTGAAACATTGAGTAGCCTGTTCATCTCTAAAAGTAGAGTTGCGTTCTGAATTCGGTTGAATGTCTAATTGCGTCCTTTCAAGTACACGGATACGCAAGTTATTATCCAACCGCACTTCGTAGAGTAGAAATAACGCCGAAAACGAGTACAAATATCACAGTGTATTTGTACTCCACACAGTATTTGTACTCCAGAGGACCGCCTGAGAAACGAATTGGATTTAAGTTACGAAAATTTTGCGTGCTTGAAACATTCAGTAGGGTTAAGATAACTGTACAATGTCTCTAGCGGTCTAAATTGTCTGTTTTTTTCAAACACTCTAATCATTGAATTCGGTTGAATGTCTAATTGCGTCCTTTCAGTTGATTTTCAGGTCGGGGAGAGGGGCCTGCGTGCAGGGGCTGTAAAACTGGGGCCCATCTTACAGACAGCTGCTACGCTGAAAGTCACCTTGATTCAGTGGTGAGTGCAGAGGCAAGCCTGCTTTGACTGGCGTTGCACGCTGATAACTGTACAATGTCTCTAGCGGTCTAAATTGTCTGTTTTTTTCAAACACTCTAATCATTTTGGTTCGCCGATTTGCGCGCATGTGTCCTTCAGTTGTCGGGCAAACTGTGGCCTTGGACGCTGTTTCGCGGGCTTGAAACATTGAGTAGCCTGTTCATCTCTAAAAGTAGAGTTGCGTTCTGAATTCGGTTGAATGTCTAATTGCGTCCTTTCAAGTACACGGATACGCAAGTTATTATCCAACCGCACTTCGTAGAGTAGAAATAACGCCGAAAACGAGTACAAATATCACAGTGTATTTGTACTCCACACAGTATTTGTACTCCAGAGGACCGCCTGAGAAACGAATTGGATTTAAGTTGCGAAAATTTTGCGTGCTTGAAACATTCAGTAGGGTTAAGATAACTGTACAATGTCTCTAGCGGTCTAAATTGTCTGTTTTTTTCAAACACTCTAATCATTGAATTCGGTTGAATGTCTAATTGCGTCCTTTCAGTTGATTTTCAGGTCGGGGAGAGGGGCCTGCGTGCAGGGGCTGTAAAACTGGGGCCCATCTTACAGACAGCTGCTACGCTGAAAGTCACCTTGATTCAGTGGTGAGTGCAGAGGCAAGCCTGCTTTGACTGGCGTTGCACGCTGATAACTGTACAATGTCTCTAGCGGTCTAAATTGTCTGTTTTTTTCAAACACTCTAATCATTTTGGTTCGCCGATTTGCGCGCATGTGTCCTTCAGTTGTCGGGCAAACTGTGGCCTTGGACGCTGTTTCGCGGGCTTGAAACATTGAGTAGCCTGTTCATCTCTAAAAGTAGAGTTGCGTTCTGAATTCGGTTGAATGTCTAATTGCGTCCTTTCAAGTACACGGATACGCAAGTTATTATCCAACCGCACTTCGTAGAGTAGAAATAACGCCGAAAACGAGTACAAATATCACAGTGTATTTGTACTCCACACAGTATTTGTACTCCAGAGGACCGCCTGAGAAACGAATTGGATTTAAGTTACGAAAATTTTGCGTGCTTGAAACATTCAGTAGGGTTAAGATAACTGTACAATGTCTCTAGCGGTCTAAATTGTCTGTTTTTTTCAAACACTCTAATCATTGAATTCGGTTGAATGTCTAATTGCGTCCTTTCAGTTGATTTTCAGGTCGGGGAGAGGGGCCTGCGTGCAGGGGCTGTAAAACTGGGGCCCATCTTACAGACAGCTGCTACGCTGAAAGTCACCTTGATTCAGTGGTGAGTGCAGAGGCAAGCCTGCTTTGACTGGCGTTGCACGCTGATAACTGTACAATGTCTCTAGCGGTCTAAATTGTCTGTTTTTTTCAAACACTCTAATCATTTTGGTTCGCCGATTTGCGCGCATGTGTCCTTCAGTTGTCGGGCAAACTGTGGCCTTGGACGCTGTTTCGCGGGCTTGAAACATTGAGTAGCCTGTTCATCTCTAAAAGTAGAGTTGCGTTCTGAATTCGGTTGAATGTCTAATTGCGTCCTTTCAAGTACACGGATACGCAAGTTATTATCCAACCGCACTTCGTAGAGTAGAAATAACGCCGAAAACGAGTACAAATATCACAGTGTATTTGTACTCCACACAGTATTTGTACTCCAGAGGACCGCCTGAGAAACGAATTGGATTTAAGTTACGAAAATTTTGCGTGCTTGAAACATTCAGTAGGGTTAAGATAACTGTACAATGTCTCTAGCGGTCTAAATTGTCTGTTTTTTTCAAACACTCTAATCATTGAATTCGGTTGAATGTCTAATTGCGTCCTTTCAGTTGATTTTCAGGTCGGGGAGAGGGGCCTGCGTGCAGGGGCTGTAAAACTGGGGCCCATCTTACAGACAGCTGCTACGCTGAAAGTCACCTTGATTCAGTGGTGAGTGCAGAG
Source organism: Micromussa lordhowensis (assembly GCA_964020085.1). Taxonomy (NCBI): domain Eukaryota; kingdom Metazoa; phylum Cnidaria; class Anthozoa; order Scleractinia; family Lobophylliidae; genus Micromussa; species Micromussa lordhowensis. The sequence continues at coordinate 7,945 of CAXHUQ010000650.1, read as the reverse complement.
GCAAGCCTGCTTTGACTGGCGTTGCACGCTGATAACTGTACAATGTCTCTAGCGGTCTAAATTGTCTGTTTTTTTCAAACACTCTAATCATTTTGGTTCGCCGATTTGCGCGCATGTGTCCTTCAGTTGTCGGGCAAACTGTGGCCTTGGACGCTGTTTCGCGGGCTTGAAACATTGAGTAGCCTGTTCATCTCTAAAAGTAGAGTTGCGTTCTGAATTCGGTTGAATGTCTAATTGCGTCCTTTCAAGTACACGGATACGCAAGTTATTATCCAACCGCACTTCGTAGAGTAGAAATAACGCCGAAAACGAGTACAAATATCACAGTGTATTTGTACTCCACACAGTATTTGTACTCCAGAGGACCGCCTGAGAAACGAATTGGATTTAAGTTACGAAAATTTTGCGTGCTTGAAACATTCAGTAGGGTTAAGATAACTGTACAATGTCTCTAGCGGTCTAAATTGTCTGTTTTTTTCAAACACTCTAATCATTGAATTCGGTTGAATGTCTAATTGCGTCCTTTCAGTTGATTTTCAGGTCGGGGAGAGGGGCCTGCGTGCAGGGGCTGTAAAACTGGGGCCCATCTTACAGACAGCTGCTACGCTGAAAGTCACCTTGATTCAGTGGTGAGTGCAGAGGCAAGCCTGCTTTGACTGGCGTTGCACGCTGATAACTGTACAATGTCTCTAGCGGTCTAAATTGTCTGTTTTTTTCAAACACTCTAATCATTTTGGTTCGCCGATTTGCGCGCATGTGTCCTTCAGTTGTCGGGCAAACTGTGGCCTTGGACGCTGTTTCGCGGGCTTGAAACATTGAGTAGCCTGTTCATCTCTAAAAGTAGAGTTGCGTTCTGAATTCGGTTGAATGTCTAATTGCGTCCTTTCAAGTACACGGATACGCAAGTTATTATCCAACCGCACTTCGTAGAGTAGAAATAACGCCGAAAACGAGTACAAATATCACAGTGTATTTGTACTCCACACAGTATTTGTACTCCAGAGGACCGCCTGAGAAACGAATTGGATTTAAGTTACGAAAATTTTGCGTGCTTGAAACATTCAGTAGGGTTAAGATAACTGTACAATGTCTCTAGCGGTCTAAATTGTCTGTTTTTTTCAAACACTCTAATCATTGAATTCGGTTGAATGTCTAATTGCGTCCTTTCAGTTGATTTTCAGGTCGGGGAGAGGGGCCTGCGTGCAGGGGCTGTAAAACTGGGGCCCATCTTACAGACAGCTGCTACGCTGAAAGTCACCTTGATTCAGTGGTGAGTGCAGAGGCAAGCCTGCTTTGACTGGCGTTGCACGCTGATAACTGTACAATGTCTCTAGCGGTCTAAATTGTCTGTTTTTTTCAAACACTCTAATCATTTTGGTTCGCCGATTTGCGCGCATGTGTCCTTCAGTTGTCGGGCAAACTGTGGCCTTGGACGCTGTTTCGCGGGCTTGAAACATTGAGTAGCCTGTTCATCTCTAAAAGTAGAGTTGCGTTCTGAATTCGGTTGAATGTCTAATTGCGTCCTTTCAAGTACACGGATACGCAAGTTATTATCCAACCGCACTTCGTAGAGTAGAAATAACGCCGAAAACGAGTACAAATATCACAGTGTATTTGTACTCCACACAGTATTTGTACTCCAGAGGACCGCCTGAGAAACGAATTGGATTTAAGTTACGAAAATTTTGCGTGCTTGAAACATTCAGTAGGGTTAAGATAACTGTACAATGTCTCTAGCGGTCTAAATTGTCTGTTTTTTTCAAACACTCTAATCATTGAATTCGGTTGAATGTCTAATTGCGTCCTTTCAGTTGATTTTCAGGTCGGGGAGAGGGGCCTGCGTGCAGGGGCTGTAAAACTGGGGCCCATCTTACAGACAGCTGCTACGCTGAAAGTCACCTTGATTCAGTGGTGAGTGCAGAGGCAAGCCTGCTTTGACTGGCGTTGCACGCTGATAACTGTACAATGTCTCTAGCGGTCTAAATTGTCTGTTTTTTTCAAACACTCTAATCATTTTGGTTCGCCGATTTGCGCGCATGTGTCCTTCAGTTGTCGGGCAAACTGTGGCCTTGGACGCTGTTTCGCGGGCTTGAAACATTGAGTAGCCTGTTCATCTCTAAAAGTAGAGTTGCGTTCTGAATTCGGTTGAATGTCTAATTGCGTCCTTTCAAGTACACGGATACGCAAGTTATTATCCAACCGCACTTCGTAGAGTAGAAATAACGCCGAAAACGAGTACAAATATCACAGTGTATTTGTACTCCACACAGTATTTGTACTCCAGAGGACCGCCTGAGAAACGAATTGGATTTAAGTTACGAAAATTTTGCGTGCTTGAAACATTCAGTAGGGTTAAGATAACTGTACAATGTCTCTAGCGGTCTAAATTGTCTGTTTTTTTCAAACACTCTAATCATTGAATTCGGTTGAATGTCTAATTGCGTCCTTTCAGTTGATTTTCAGGTCGGGGAGAGGGGCCTGCGTGCAGGGGCTGTAAAACTGGGGCCCATCTTACAGACAGCTGCTACGCTGAAAGTCACCTTGATTCAGTGGTGAGTGCAGAGGCAAGCCTGCTTTGACTGGCGTTGCACGCTGATAACTGTACAATGTCTCTAGCGGTCTAAATTGTCTGTTTTTTTCAAACACTCTAATCATTTTGGTTCGCCGATTTGCGCGCATGTGTCCTTCAGTTGTCGGGCAAACTGTGGCCTTGGACGCTGTTTCGCGGGCTTGAAACATTGAGTAGCCTGTTCATCTCTAAAAGTAGAGTTGCGTTCTGAATTCGGTTGAATGTCTAATTGCGTCCTTTCAAGTACACGGATACGCAAGTTATTATCCAACCGCACTTCGTAGAGTAGAAATAACGCCGAAAACGAGTACAAATATCACAGTGTATTTGTACTCCACACAGTATTTGTACTCCAGAGGACCGCCTGAGAAACGAATTGGATTTAAGTTACGAAAATTTTGCGTGCTTGAAACATTCAGTAGGGTTAAGATAACTGTACAATGTCTCTAGCGGTCTAAATTGTCTGTTTTTTTCAAACACTCTAATCATTGAATTCGGTTGAATGTCTAATTGCGTCCTTTCAGTTGATTTTCAGGTCGGGGAGAGGGGCCTGCGTGCAGGGGCTGTAAAACTGGGGCCCATCTTACAGACAGCTGCTACGCTGAAAGTCACCTTGATTCAGTGGTGAGTGCAGAGGCAAGCCTGCTTTGACTGGCGTTGCACGCTGATAACTGTACAATGTCTCTAGCGGTCTAAATTGTCTGTTTTTTTCAAACACTCTAATCATTTTGGTTCGCCGATTTGCGCGCATGTGTCCTTCAGTTGTCGGGCAAACTGTGGCCTTGGACGCTGTTTCGCGGGCTTGAAACATTGAGTAGCCTGTTCATCTCTAAAAGTAGAGTTGCGTTCTGAATTCGGTTGAATGTCTAATTGCGTCCTTTCAAGTACACGGATACGCAAGTTATTATCCAACCGCACTTCGTAGAGTAGAAATAACGCCGAAAACGAGTACAAATATCACAGTGTATTTGTACTCCACACAGTATTTGTACTCCAGAGGACCGCCTGAGAAACGAATTGGATTTAAGTTACGAAAATTTTGCGTGCTTGAAACATTCAGTAGGGTTAAGATAACTGTACAATGTCTCTAGCGGTCTAAATTGTCTGTTTTTTTCAAACACTCTAATCATTGAATTCGGTTGAATGTCTAATTGCGTCCTTTCAGTTGATTTTCAGGTCGGGGAGAGGGGCCTGCGTGCAGGGGCTGTAAAACTGGGGCCCATCTTACAGACAGCTGCTACGCTGAAAGTCACCTTGATTCAGTGGTGAGTGCAGAGGCAAGCCTGCTTTGACTGGCGTTGCACGCTGATAACTGTACAATGTCTCTAGCGGTCTAAATTGTCTGTTTTTTTCAAACACTCTAATCATTTTGGTTCGCCGATTTGCGCGCATGTGTCCTTCAGTTGTCGGGCAAACTGTGGCCTTGGACGCTGTTTCGCGGGCTTGAAACATTGAGTAGCCTGTTCATCTCTAAAAGTAGAGTTGCGTTCTGAATTCGGTTGAATGTCTAATTGCGTCCTTTCAAGTACACGGATACGCAAGTTATTATCCAACCGCACTTCGTAGAGTAGAAATAACGCCGAAAACGAGTACAAATATCACAGTGTATTTGTACTCCACACAGTATTTGTACTCCAGAGGACCGCCTGAGAAACGAATTGGATTTAAGTTACGAAAATTTTGCGTGCTTGAAACATTCAGTAGGGTTAAGATAACTGTACAATGTCTCTAGCGGTCTAAATTGTCTGTTTTTTTCAAACACTCTAATCATTGAATTCGGTTGAATGTCTAATTGCGTCCTTTCAGTTGATTTTCAGGTCGGGGAGAGGGGCCTGCGTGCAGGGGCTGTAAAACTGGGGCCCATCTTACAGACAGCTGCTACGCTGAAAGTCACCTTGATTCAGTGGTGAGTGCAGAGGCAAGCCTGCTTTGACTGGCGTTGCACGCTGATAACTGTACAATGTCTCTAGCGGTCTAAATTGTCTGTTTTTTTCAAACACTCTAATCATTTTGGTTCGCCGATTTGCGCGCATGTGTCCTTCAGTTGTCGGGCAAACTGTGGCCTTGGACGCTGTTTCGCGGGCTTGAAACATTGAGTAGCCTGTTCATCTCTAAAAGTAGAGTTGCGTTCTGAATTCGGTTGAATGTCTAATTGCGTCCTTTCAAGTACACGGATACGCAAGTTATTATCCAACCGCACTTCGTAGAGTAGAAATAACGCCGAAAACGAGTACAAATATCACAGTGTATTTGTACTCCACACAGTATTTGTACTCCAGAGGACCGCCTGAGAAACGAATTGGATTTAAGTTACGAAAATTTTGCGTGCTTGAAACATTCAGTAGGGTTAAGATAACTGTACAATGTCTCTAGCGGTCTAAATTGTCTGTTTTTTTCAAACACTCTAATCATTGAATTCGGTTGAATGTCTAATTGCGTCCTTTCAGTTGATTTTCAGGTCGGGGAGAGGGGCCTGCGTGCAGGGGCTGTAAAACTGGGGCCCATCTTACAGACAGCTGCTACGCTGAAAGTCACCTTGATTCAGTGGTGAGTGCAGAGGCAAGCCTGCTTTGACTGGCGTTGCACGCTGATAACTGTACAATGTCTCTAGCGGTCTAAATTGTCTGTTTTTTTCAAACACTCTAATCATTTTGGTTCGCCGATTTGCGCGCATGTGTCCTTCAGTTGTCGGGCAAACTGTGGCCTTGGACGCTGTTTCGCGGGCTTGAAACATTGAGTAGCCTGTTCATCTCTAAAAGTAGAGTTGCGTTCTGAATTCGGTTGAATGTCTAATTGCGTCCTTTCAAGTACACGGATACGCAAGTTATTATCCAACCGCACTTCGTAGAGTAGAAATAACGCCGAAAACGAGTACAAATATCACAGTGTATTTGTACTCCACACAGTATTTGTACTCCAGAGGACCGCCTGAGAAACGAATTGGATTTAAGTTACGAAAATTTTGCGTGCTTGAAACATTCAGTAGGGTTAAGATAACTGTACAATGTCTCTAGCGGTCTAAATTGTCTGTTTTTTTCAAACACTCTAATCATTGAATTCGGTTGAATGTCTAATTGCGTCCTTTCAGTTGATTTTCAGGTCGGGGAGAGGGGCCTGCGTGCAGGGGCTGTAAAACTGGGGCCCATCTTACAGACAGCTGCTACGCTGAAAGTCACCTTGATTCAGTGGTGAGTGCAGAGGCAAGCCTGCTTTGACTGGCGTTGCACGCTGATAACTGTACAATGTCTCTAGCGGTCTAAATTGTCTGTTTTTTTCAAACACTCTAATCATTTTGGTTCGCCGATTTGCGCGCATGTGTCCTTCAGTTGTCGGGCAAACTGTGGCCTTGGACGCTGTTTCGCGGGCTTGAAACATTGAGTAGCCTGTTCATCTCTAAAAGTAGAGTTGCGTTCTGAATTCGGTTGAATGTCTAATTGCGTCCTTTCAAGTACACGGATACGCAAGTTATTATCCAACCGCACTTCGTAGAGTAGAAATAACGCCGAAAACGAGTACAAATATCACAGTGTATTTGTACTCCACACAGTATTTGTACTCCAGAGGACCGCCTGAGAAACGAATTGGATTTAAGTTACGAAAATTTTGCGTGCTTGAAACATTCAGTAGGGTTAAGATAACTGTACAATGTCTCTAGCGGTCTAAATTGTCTGTTTTTTTCAAACACTCTAATCATTGAATTCGGTTGAATGTCTAATTGCGTCCTTTCAGTTGATTTTCAGGTCGGGGAGAGGGGCCTGCGTGCAGGGGCTGTAAAACTGGGGCCCATTTTACAGACAGCTGCTACGCTGAAAGTCACCTTGATTCAGTGGTGAGTGCAGAGGCAAGCCTGCTTTGACTGGCGTTGCACGCTGATAACTGTACAATGTCTCTAGCGGTCTAAATTGTCTGTTTTTTTCAAACACTCTAATCATTTTGGTTCGCCGATTTGCGCGCATGTGTCCTTCAGTTGTCGGGCAAACTGTGGCCTTGGACGCTGTTTCGCGGGCTTGAAACATTGAGTAGCCTGTTCATCTCTAAAAGTAGAGTTGCGTTCTGAATTCGGTTGAATGTCTAATTGCGTCCTTTCAAGTACACGGATACGCAAGTTATTATCCAACCGCACTTCGTAGAGTAGAAATAACGCCGAAAACGAGTACAAATATCACAGTGTATTTGTACTCCACACAGTATTTGTACTCCAGAGGACCGCCTGAGAAACGAATTGGATTTAAGTTACGAAAATTTTGCGTGCTTGAAACATTCAGTAGGGTTAAGATAACTGTACAATGTCTCTAGCGGTCTAAATTGTCTGATGCTGATCTGAAGCCCCTAGTTATATCATGGTGTGGCACGACGGGAATTTCTGCAGGTGAAATCGGCCCCCATTGAGCGGAGAAAAATTCCGACTGCAAAAGGCGGCGTAACACGAAATTTATCACCGAGTTCAGTGAAAACTTCTTCAAACTGCTTACGAAAACTTTCAGCCGTTATCTCGGCCAGTAAAATCTTCTGGATTTATATCTTCGGACGCTCTGTTTTATGTTTTGGTTTTTGTTTTTTTGGTATTTTTATGATTTGCTTCTTCATTCGTTCCGCGTTGCATGAAAGTCCCATGAAAGCCGCGGGGTACGTGCTATTCGGCGGACTTGTTCAACTGGATTTTACACGGGCATCTAAAACTAGCCTGCGTCAGTATAGCAGACGATTCCTTTCCAACCTGGTTGGTCCCTATGAGTTTCAATGAAACAATCGCTTCTTCCAATGAAAACTGAGGCAAACAGAGTAATGTAGCATTATTCAACTGATGCTATTTAATGCTTATTACAAGAACGCGATCCCAAGTTATTGTAAAGTCTTTGTTTGGGCCAGACTCTAAAAAACACGCCTACAGTGTTGCTGCTATTTTTTGCTTATTTATTCAATTTTCAAACATAAAAATCAAATCAGTCTTGAATTCAAAAGGTATTAAGTGGCATCAAAATTGTTCCTGTTTACAGACCATCCATTTCGCAATATTACGCTGCTCATTGTCTATTGTGCATTTTTACCCGGCTATGAAGTCTGCATTTTCAACACTTTCTGAAAACAATCTAATTACTTCTTAGTGACTGTTTTAGATCGAGGATATCACGCGATAACATCGCGTGAAAGCTACCGATCTAACGCAATACATATAAAATGTGAAACTTCATCGACCGCTTATCGGCACACGATAAATACATCTGTCAATGTTGAGTTTTAGGAGGGTGTCATATGAGAATGGACGCAGCTTTTAAAAGCATGGCTCTCAGATCGAAAGCACTTCGATCATCGTTGGAGATAGTATCTCTCTTTAAAAGCGTGCACTGATAATTTTTTTTTGTTCTGGTAGTGAAT
>CAXHUQ010000649.1:0-26331 GCA_964020085.1 Micromussa lordhowensis | reverse complement strand
GATTTTGACTTCATACACTATAAACAGTCTGCCTGTTTCCTGTTCAACAAATAAACTCCTAAAGGCAACCTGCGTGCCTTGTTTGCTATTATTATTATTTTTGTTATTTGCAAAGGTTATTTCTCGAAAACGAAGAGAAACGCAGCGAAAAAAAAATACAACTAGCAATGTTTTTCAACTGAAATAAATGTCACATGCAAAAATTCAGCTTATTTGGAGCAAAAAATTAAAAAAAAGCCAAAATCGTCACTTATCCCCCTTTTCCACTAGCCTCCTCAGATGATTCATCACACTAGTTCCCAGTCCGAGAAACGTCCGGTCAACGCGATCACAATGCATTGCCGGGAAGGCTCTTTATTTACACCTCGTGCGCGGGAAACATGGCGCTCGGATACAAGACAAATTTTATAAGTCTAAAACCAGTCCTCGCTTTCCAAACTTGGACGCTAGCAACGCTTGGCAAATGGGCCTCAACTCACGAGAGGGCTTTTTTTCTTGGGCAAGAACTGCTTTTGGACTTCGCTGCCTGGATCGACCTGACCTCAAACGCCGACAACTCGATTTTAATCGGCAGTTGCGTTCGAAGTTACAGAACACATTTTGCTTCTTTAAAACGTGTTGATGACTTACGGGTTTATCAAGGCTTTATGATGCCTCTCAACCACCAGGCAGCAGCTATACAAGGTACTTTAAAACAATGCTAAAGATATCAGTTGACAGAGCTCTAATGCATCACATCTCTTTTTTCTTCGATGGTATTTCGTTTGACGCTCGATCGATTCACGTGTTGTTTCACGTCACAATAACCCATGTAAACGACCTGTTCCCAGACTTTCGCTCTAAATGCTGTAGGATTTGATTTTGACTTCATACACTATAAACAGTCTGCCTGTTTCCTGTTCAACAAATAAACTCCTAAAGGCAACCTGCGTGCCTTGTTTGCTATTATTATTATTTTTGTTATTTGCAAAGGTTATTTCTCGAAAACGAAGAGAAACGCAGCGAAAAAAAAATACAACTAGCAATGTTTTTCAACTGAAATAAATGTCACATGCAAAAATTCAGCTTATTTGGAGCAAAAAATTAAAAAAAAGCCAAAATCGTCACTTATCCCCCTTTTCCACTAGCCTCCTCAGATGATTCATCACACTAGTTCCCAGTCCGAGAAACGTCCGGTCAACGCGATCACAATGCATTGCCGGGAAGGCTCTTTATTTACACCTCGTGCGCGGGAAACATGGCGCTCGGATACAAGACAAATTTTATAAGTCTAAAACCAGTCCTCGCTTTCCAAACTTGGACGCTAGCAACGCTTGGCAAATGGGCCTCAACTCACGAGAGGGCTTTTTTTCTTGGGCAAGAACTGCTTTTGGACTTCGCTGCCTGGATCGACCTGACCTCAAACGCCGACAACTCGATTTTAATCGGCAGTTGCGTTCGAAGTTACAGAACACATTTTGCTTCTTTAAAACGTGTTGATGACTTACGGGTTTATCAAGGCTTTATGATGCCTCTCAACCACCAGGCAGCAGCTATACAAGGTACTTTAAAACAATGCTAAAGATATCAGTTGACAGAGCTCTAATGCATCACATCTCTTTTTTCTTCGATGGTATTTCGTTTGACGCTCGATCGATTCACGTGTTGTTTCACGTCACAATAACCCATGTAAACGACCTGTTCCCAGACTTTCGCTCTAAATGCTGTAGGATTTGATTTTGACTTCATACACTATAAACAGTCTGCCTGTTTCCTGTTCAACAAATAAACTCCTAAAGGCAACCTGCGTGCCTTGTTTGCTATTATTATTATTTTTGTTATTTGCAAAGGTTATTTCTCGAAAACGAAGAGAAACGCAGCGAAAAAAAAATACAACTAGCAATGTTTTTCAACTGAAATAAATGTCACATGCAAAAATTCAGCTTATTTGGAGCAAAAAATTAAAAAAAAGCCAAAATCGTCACTTATCCCCCTTTTCCACTAGCCTCCTCAGATGATTCATCACACTAGTTCCCAGTCCGAGAAACGTCCGGTCAACGCGATCACAATGCATTGCCGGGAAGGCTCTTTATTTACACCTCGTGCGCGGGAAACATGGCGCTCGGATACAAGACAAATTTTATAAGTCTAAAACCAGTCCTCGCTTTCCAAACTTGGACGCTAGCAACGCTTGGCAAATGGGCCTCAACTCACGAGAGGGCTTTTTTTCTTGGGCAAGAACTGCTTTTGGACTTCGCTGCCTGGATCGACCTGACCTCAAACGCCGACAACTCGATTTTAATCGGCAGTTGCGTTCGAAGTTACAGAACACATTTTGCTTCTTTAAAACGTGTTGATGACTTACGGGTTTATCAAGGCTTTATGATGCCTCTCAACCACCAGGCAGCAGCTATACAAGGTACTTTAAAACAATGCTAAAGATATCAGTTGACAGAGCTCTAATGCATCACATCTCTTTTTTCTTCGATGGTATTTCGTTTGACGCTCGATCGATTCACGTGTTGTTTCACGTCACAATAACCCATGTAAACGACCTGTTCCCAGACTTTCGCTCTAAATGCTGTAGGATTTGATTTTGACTTCATACACTATAAACAGTCTGCCTGTTTCCTGTTCAACAAATAAACTCCTAAAGGCAACCTGCGTGCCTTGTTTGCTATTATTATTATTTTTGTTATTTGCAAAGGTTATTTCTCGAAAACGAAGAGAAACGCAGCGAAAAAAAAATACAACTAGCAATGTTTTTCAACTGAAATAAATGTCACATGCAAAAATTCAGCTTATTTGGAGCAAAAAATTAAAAAAAAGCCAAAATCGTCACTTATCCCCCTTTTCCACTAGCCTCCTCAGATGATTCATCACACTAGTTCCCAGTCCGAGAAACGTCCGGTCAACGCGATCACAATGCATTGCCGGGAAGGCTCTTTATTTACACCTCGTGCGCGGGAAACATGGCGCTCGGATACAAGACAAATTTTATAAGTCTAAAACCAGTCCTCGCTTTCCAAACTTGGACGCTAGCAACGCTTGGCAAATGGGCCTCAACTCACGAGAGGGCTTTTTTTCTTGGGCAAGAACTGCTTTTGGACTTCGCTGCCTGGATCGACCTGACCTCAAACGCCGACAACTCGATTTTAATCGGCAGTTGCGTTCGAAGTTACAGAACACATTTTGCTTCTTTAAAACGTGTTGATGACTTACGGGTTTATCAAGGCTTTATGATGCCTCTCAACCACCAGGCAGCAGCTATACAAGGTACTTTAAAACAATGCTAAAGATATCAGTTGACAGAGCTCTAATGCATCACATCTCTTTTTTCTTCGATGGTATTTCGTTTGACGCTCGATCGATTCACGTGTTGTTTCACGTCACAATAACCCATGTAAACGACCTGTTCCCAGACTTTCGCTCTAAATGCTGTAGGATTTGATTTTGACTTCATACACTATAAACAGTCTGCCTGTTTCCTGTTCAACAAATAAACTCCTAAAGGCAACCTGCGTGCCTTGTTTGCTATTATTATTATTTTTGTTATTTGCAAAGGTTATTTCTCGAAAACGAAGAGAAACGCAGCGAAAAAAAAATACAACTAGCAATGTTTTTCAACTGAAATAAATGTCACATGCAAAAATTCAGCTTATTTGGAGCAAAAAATTAAAAAAAAGCCAAAATCGTCACTTATCCCCCTTTTCCACTAGCCTCCTCAGATGATTCATCACACTAGTTCCCAGTCCGAGAAACGTCCGGTCAACGCGATCACAATGCATTGCCGGGAAGGCTCTTTATTTACACCTCGTGCGCGGGAAACATGGCGCTCGGATACAAGACAAATTTTATAAGTCTAAAACCAGTCCTCGCTTTCCAAACTTGGACGCTAGCAACGCTTGGCAAATGGGCCTCAACTCACGAGAGGGCTTTTTTTCTTGGGCAAGAACTGCTTTTGGACTTCGCTGCCTGGATCGACCTGACCTCAAACGCCGACAACTCGATTTTAATCGGCAGTTGCGTTCGAAGTTACAGAACACATTTTGCTTCTTTAAAACGTGTTGATGACTTACGGGTTTATCAAGGCTTTATGATGCCTCTCAACCACCAGGCAGCAGCTATACAAGGTACTTTAAAACAATGCTAAAGATATCAGTTGACAGAGCTCTAATGCATCACATCTCTTTTTTCTTCGATGGTATTTCGTTTGACGCTCGATCGATTCACGTGTTGTTTCACGTCACAATAACCCATGTAAACAACCTGTTCCCAGACTTTCGCTCTAAATGCTGTAGGATTTGATTTTGACTTCATACACTATAAACAGTCTGCCTGTTTCCTGTTCAACAAATAAACTCCTAAAGGCAACCTGCGTGCCTTGTTTGCTATTATTATTATTTTTGTTATTTGCAAAGGTTATTTCTCGAAAACGAAGAGAAACGCAGCGAAAAAAAAATACAACTAGCAATGTTTTTCAACTGAAATAAATGTCACATGCAAAAATTCAGCTTATTTGGAGCAAAAAATTAAAAAAAAGCCAAAATCGTCACTTATCCCCCTTTTCCACTAGCCTCCTCAGATGATTCATCACACTAGTTCCCAGTCCGAGAAACGTCCGGTCAACGCGATCACAATGCATTGCCGGGAAGGCTCTTTATTTACACCTCGTGCGCGGGAAACATGGCGCTCGGATACAAGACAAATTTTATAAGTCTAAAACCAGTCCTCGCTTTCCAAACTTGGACGCTAGCAACGCTTGGCAAATGGGCCTCAACTCACGAGAGGGCTTTTTTTCTTGGGCAAGAACTGCTTTTGGACTTCGCTGCCTGGATCGACCTGACCTCAAACGCCGACAACTCGATTTTAATCGGCAGTTGCGTTCGAAGTTACAGAACACATTTTGCTTCTTTAAAACGTGTTGATGACTTACGGGTTTATCAAGGCTTTATGATGCCTCTCAACCACCAGGCAGCAGCTATACAAGGTACTTTAAAACAATGCTAAAGATATCAGTTGACAGAGCTCTAATGCATCACATCTCTTTTTTCTTCGATGGTATTTCGTTTGACGCTCGATCGATTCACGTGTTGTTTCACGTCACAATAACCCATGTAAACGACCTGTTCCCAGACTTTCGCTCTAAATGCTGTAGGATTTGATTTTGACTTCATACACTATAAACAGTCTGCCTGTTTCCTGTTCAACAAATAAACTCCTAAAGGCAACCTGCGTGCCTTGTTTGCTATTATTATTATTTTTGTTATTTGCAAAGGTTATTTCTCGAAAACGAAGAGAAACGCAGCGAAAAAAAAATACAACTAGCAATGTTTTTCAACTGAAATAAATGTCACATGCAAAAATTCAGCTTATTTGGAGCAAAAAATTAAAAAAAAGCCAAAATCGTCACTTATCCCCCTTTTCCACTAGCCTCCTCAGATGATTCATCACACTAGTTCCCAGTCCGAGAAACGTCCGGTCAACGCGATCACAATGCATTGCCGGGAAGGCTCTTTATTTACACCTCGTGCGCGGGAAACATGGCGCTCGGATACAAGACAAATTTTATAAGTCTAAAACCAGTCCTCGCTTTCCAAACTTGGACGCTAGCAACGCTTGGCAAATGGGCCTCAACTCACGAGAGGGCTTTTTTTCTTGGGCAAGAACTGCTTTTGGACTTCGCTGCCTGGATCGACCTGACCTCAAACGCCGACAACTCGATTTTAATCGGCAGTTGCGTTCGAAGTTACAGAACACATTTTGCTTCTTTAAAACGTGTTGATGACTTACGGGTTTATCAAGGCTTTATGATGCCTCTCAACCACCAGGCAGCAGCTATACAAGGTACTTTAAAACAATGCTAAAGATATCAGTTGACAGAGCTCTAATGCATCACATCTCTTTTTTCTTCGATGGTATTTCGTTTGACGCTCGATCGATTCACGTGTTGTTTCACGTCACAATAACCCATGTAAACGACCTGTTCCCAGACTTTCGCTCTAAATGCTGTAGGATTTGATTTTGACTTCATACACTATAAACAGTCTGCCTGTTTCCTGTTCAACAAATAAACTCCTAAAGGCAACCTGCGTGCCTTGTTTGCTATTATTATTATTTTTGTTATTTGCAAAGGTTATTTCTCGAAAACGAAGAGAAACGCAGCGAAAAAAAAATACAACTAGCAATGTTTTTCAACTGAAATAAATGTCACATGCAAAAATTCAGCTTATTTGGAGCAAAAAATTAAAAAAAAGCCAAAATCGTCACTTATCCCCCTTTTCCACTAGCCTCCTCAGATGATTCATCACACTAGTTCCCAGTCCGAGAAACGTCCGGTCAACGCGATCACAATGCATTGCCGGGAAGGCTCTTTATTTACACCTCGTGCGCGGGAAACATGGCGCTCGGATACAAGACAAATTTTATAAGTCTAAAACCAGTCCTCGCTTTCCAAACTTGGACGCTAGCAACGCTTGGCAAATGGGCCTCAACTCACGAGAGGGCTTTTTTTCTTGGGCAAGAACTGCTTTTGGACTTCGCTGCCTGGATCGACCTGACCTCAAACGCCGACAACTCGATTTTAATCGGCAGTTGCGTTCGAAGTTACAGAACACATTTTGCTTCTTTAAAACGTGTTGATGACTTACGGGTTTATCAAGGCTTTATGATGCCTCTCAACCACCAGGCAGCAGCTATACAAGGTACTTTAAAACAATGCTAAAGATATCAGTTGACAGAGCTCTAATGCATCACATCTCTTTTTTCTTCGATGGTATTTCGTTTGACGCTCGATCGATTCACGTGTTGTTTCACGTCACAATAACCCATGTAAACGACCTGTTCCCAGACTTTCGCTCTAAATGCTGTAGGATTTGATTTTGACTTCATACACTATAAACAGTCTGCCTGTTTCCTGTTCAACAAATAAACTCCTAAAGGCAACCTGCGTGCCTTGTTTGCTATTATTATTATTTTTGTTATTTGCAAAGGTTATTTCTCGAAAACGAAGAGAAACGCAGCGAAAAAAAAATACAACTAGCAATGTTTTTCAACTGAAATAAATGTCACATGCAAAAATTCAGCTTATTTGGAGCAAAAAATTAAAAAAAAGCCAAAATCGTCACTTATCCCCCTTTTCCACTAGCCTCCTCAGATGATTCATCACACTAGTTCCCAGTCCGAGAAACGTCCGGTCAACGCGATCACAATGCATTGCCGGGAAGGCTCTTTATTTACACCTCGTGCGCGGGAAACATGGCGCTCGGATACAAGACAAATTTTATAAGTCTAAAACCAGTCCTCGCTTTCCAAACTTGGACGCTAGCAACGCTTGGCAAATGGGCCTCAACTCACGAGAGGGCTTTTTTTCTTGGGCAAGAACTGCTTTTGGACTTCGCTGCCTGGATCGACCTGACCTCAAACGCCGACAACTCGATTTTAATCGGCAGTTGCGTTCGAAGTTACAGAACACATTTTGCTTCTTTAAAACGTGTTGATGACTTACGGGTTTATCAAGGCTTTATGATGCCTCTCAACCACCAGGCAGCAGCTATACAAGGTACTTTAAAACAATGCTAAAGATATCAGTTGACAGAGCTCTAATGCATCACATCTCTTTTTTCTTCGATGGTATTTCGTTTGACGCTCGATCGATTCACGTGTTGTTTCACGTCACAATAACCCATGTAAACGACCTGTTCCCAGACTTTCGCTCTAAATGCTGTAGGATTTGATTTTGACTTCATACACTATAAACAGTCTGCCTGTTTCCTGTTCAACAAATAAACTCCTAAAGGCAACCTGCGTGCCTTGTTTGCTATTATTATTATTTTTGTTATTTGCAAAGGTTATTTCTCGAAAACGAAGAGAAACGCAGCGAAAAAAAAATACAACTAGCAATGTTTTTCAACTGAAATAAATGTCACATGCAAAAATTCAGCTTATTTGGAGCAAAAAATTAAAAAAAAGCCAAAATCGTCACTTATCCCCCTTTTCCACTAGCCTCCTCAGATGATTCATCACACTAGTTCCCAGTCCGAGAAACGTCCGGTCAACGCGATCACAATGCATTGCCGGGAAGGCTCTTTATTTACACCTCGTGCGCGGGAAACATGGCGCTCGGATACAAGACAAATTTTATAAGTCTAAAACCAGTCCTCGCTTTCCAAACTTGGACGCTAGCAACGCTTGGCAAATGGGCCTCAACTCACGAGAGGGCTTTTTTTCTTGGGCAAGAACTGCTTTTGGACTTCGCTGCCTGGATCGACCTGACCTCAAACGCCGACAACTCGATTTTAATCGGCAGTTGCGTTCGAAGTTACAGAACACATTTTGCTTCTTTAAAACGTGTTGATGACTTACGGGTTTATCAAGGCTTTATGATGCCTCTCAACCACCAGGCAGCAGCTATACAAGGTACTTTAAAACAATGCTAAAGATATCAGTTGACAGAGCTCTAATGCATCACATCTCTTTTTTCTTCGATGGTATTTCGTTTGACGCTCGATCGATTCACGTGTTGTTTCACGTCACAATAACCCATGTAAACGACCTGTTCCCAGACTTTCGCTCTAAATGCTGTAGGATTTGATTTTGACTTCATACACTATAAACAGTCTGCCTGTTTCCTGTTCAACAAATAAACTCCTAAAGGCAACCTGCGTGCCTTGTTTGCTATTATTATTATTTTTGTTATTTGCAAAGGTTATTTCTCGAAAACGAAGAGAAACGCAGCGAAAAAAAAATACAACTAGCAATGTTTTTCAACTGAAATAAATGTCACATGCAAAAATTCAGCTTATTTGGAGCAAAAAATTAAAAAAAAGCCAAAATCGTCACTTATCCCCCTTTTCCACTAGCCTCCTCAGATGATTCATCACACTAGTTCCCAGTCCGAGAAACGTCCGGTCAACGCGATCACAATGCATTGCCGGGAAGGCTCTTTATTTACACCTCGTGCGCGGGAAACATGGCGCTCGGATACAAGACAAATTTTATAAGTCTAAAACCAGTCCTCGCTTTCCAAACTTGGACGCTAGCAACGCTTGGCAAATGGGCCTCAACTCACGAGAGGGCTTTTTTTCTTGGGCAAGAACTGCTTTTGGACTTCGCTGCCTGGATCGACCTGACCTCAAACGCCGACAACTCGATTTTAATCGGCAGTTGCGTTCGAAGTTACAGAACACATTTTGCTTCTTTAAAACGTGTTGATGACTTACGGGTTTATCAAGGCTTTATGATGCCTCTCAACCACCAGGCAGCAGCTATACAAGGTACTTTAAAACAATGCTAAAGATATCAGTTGACAGAGCTCTAATGCATCACATCTCTTTTTTCTTCGATGGTATTTCGTTTGACGCTCGATCGATTCACGTGTTGTTTCACGTCACAATAACCCATGTAAACGACCTGTTCCCAGACTTTCGCTCTAAATGCTGTAGGATTTGATTTTGACTTCATACACTATAAACAGTCTGCCTGTTTCCTGTTCAACAAATAAACTCCTAAAGGCAACCTGCGTGCCTTGTTTGCTATTATTATTATTTTTGTTATTTGCAAAGGTTATTTCTCGAAAACGAAGAGAAACGCAGCGAAAAAAAAATACAACTAGCAATGTTTTTCAACTGAAATAAATGTCACATGCAAAAATTCAGCTTATTTGGAGCAAAAAATTAAAAAAAAGCCAAAATCGTCACTTATCCCCCTTTTCCACTAGCCTCCTCAGATGATTCATCACACTAGTTCCCAGTCCGAGAAACGTCCGGTCAACGCGATCACAATGCATTGCCGGGAAGGCTCTTTATTTACACCTCGTGCGCGGGAAACATGGCGCTCGGATACAAGACAAATTTTATAAGTCTAAAACCAGTCCTCGCTTTCCAAACTTGGACGCTAGCAACGCTTGGCAAATGGGCCTCAACTCACGAGAGGGCTTTTTTTCTTGGGCAAGAACTGCTTTTGGACTTCGCTGCCTGGATCGACCTGACCTCAAACGCCGACAACTCGATTTTAATCGGCAGTTGCGTTCGAAGTTACAGAACACATTTTGCTTCTTTAAAACGTGTTGATGACTTACGGGTTTATCAAGGCTTTATGATGCCTCTCAACCACCAGGCAGCAGCTATACAAGGTACTTTAAAACAATGCTAAAGATATCAGTTGACAGAGCTCTAATGCATCACATCTCTTTTTTCTTCGATGGTATTTCGTTTGACGCTCGATCGATTCACGTGTTGTTTCACGTCACAATAACCCATGTAAACGACCTGTTCCCAGACTTTCGCTCTAAATGCTGTAGGATTTGATTTTGACTTCATACACTATAAACAGTCTGCCTGTTTCCTGTTCAACAAATAAACTCCTAAAGGCAACCTGCGTGCCTTGTTTGCTATTATTATTATTTTTGTTATTTGCAAAGGTTATTTCTCGAAAACGAAGAGAAACGCAGCGAAAAAAAAATACAACTAGCAATGTTTTTCAACTGAAATAAATGTCACATGCAAAAATTCAGCTTATTTGGAGCAAAAAATTAAAAAAAAGCCAAAATCGTCACTTATCCCCCTTTTCCACTAGCCTCCTCAGATGATTCATCACACTAGTTCCCAGTCCGAGAAACGTCCGGTCAACGCGATCACAATGCATTGCCGGGAAGGCTCTTTATTTACACCTCGTGCGCGGGAAACATGGCGCTCGGATACAAGACAAATTTTATAAGTCTAAAACCAGTCCTCGCTTTCCAAACTTGGACGCTAGCAACGCTTGGCAAATGGGCCTCAACTCACGAGAGGGCTTTTTTTCTTGGGCAAGAACTGCTTTTGGACTTCGCTGCCTGGATCGACCTGACCTCAAACGCCGACAACTCGATTTTAATCGGCAGTTGCGTTCGAAGTTACAGAACACATTTTGCTTCTTTAAAACGTGTTGATGACTTACGGGTTTATCAAGGCTTTATGATGCCTCTCAACCACCAGGCAGCAGCTATACAAGGTACTTTAAAACAATGCTAAAGATATCAGTTGACAGAGCTCTAATGCATCACATCTCTTTTTTCTTCGATGGTATTTCGTTTGACGCTCGATCGATTCACGTGTTGTTTCACGTCACAATAACCCATGTAAACGACCTGTTCCCAGACTTTCGCTCTAAATGCTGTAGGATTTGATTTTGACTTCATACACTATAAACAGTCTGCCTGTTTCCTGTTCAACAAATAAACTCCTAAAGGCAACCTGCGTGCCTTGTTTGCTATTATTATTATTTTTGTTATTTGCAAAGGTTATTTCTCGAAAACGAAGAGAAACGCAGCGAAAAAAAAATACAACTAGCAATGTTTTTCAACTGAAATAAATGTCACATGCAAAAATTCAGCTTATTTGGAGCAAAAAATTAAAAAAAAGCCAAAATCGTCACTTATCCCCCTTTTCCACTAGCCTCCCAGATGATTCATCACACTAGTTCCCAGTCCGAGAAACGTCCGGTCAACGCGATCACAATGCATTGCCGGGAAGGCTCTTTATTTACACCTCGTGCGCGGGAAACATGGCGCTCGGATACAAGACAAATTTTATAAGTCTAAAACCAGTCCTCGCTTTCCAAACTTGGACGCTAGCAACGCTTGGCAAATGGGCCTCAACTCACGAGAGGGCTTTTTTTCTTGGGCAAGAACTGCTTTTGGACTTCGCTGCCTGGATCGACCTGACCTCAAACGCCGACAACTCGATTTTAATCGGCAGTTGCGTTCGAAGTTACAGAACACATTTTGCTTCTTTAAAACGTGTTGATGACTTACGGGTTTATCAAGGCTTTATGATGCCTCTCAACCACCAGGCAGCAGCTATACAAGGTACTTTAAAACAATGCTAAAGATATCAGTTGACAGAGCTCTAATGCATCACATCTCTTTTTTCTTCGATGGTATTTCGTTTGACGCTCGATCGATTCACGTGTTGTTTCACGTCACAATAACCCATGTAAACGACCTGTTCCCAGACTTTCGCTCTAAATGCTGTAGGATTTGATTTTGACTTCATACACTATAAACAGTCTGCCTGTTTCCTGTTCAACAAATAAACTCCTAAAGGCAACCTGCGTGCCTTGTTTGCTATTATTATTATTTTTGTTATTTGCAAAGGTTATTTCTCGAAAACGAAGAGAAACGCAGCGAAAAAAAAATACAACTAGCAATGTTTTTCAACTGAAATAAATGTCACATGCAAAAATTCAGCTTATTTGGAGCAAAAAATTAAAAAAAAGCCAAAATCGTCACTTATCCCCCTTTTCCACTAGCCTCCTCAGATGATTCATCACACTAGTTCCCAGTCCGAGAAACGTCCGGTCAACGCGATCACAATGCATTGCCGGGAAGGCTCTTTATTTACACCTCGTGCGCGGGAAACATGGCGCTCGGATACAAGACAAATTTTATAAGTCTAAAACCAGTCCTCGCTTTCCAAACTTGGACGCTAGCAACGCTTGGCAAATGGGCCTCAACTCACGAGAGGGCTTTTTTTCTTGGGCAAGAACTGCTTTTGGACTTCGCTGCCTGGATCGACCTGACCTCAAACGCCGACAACTCGATTTTAATCGGCAGTTGCGTTCGAAGTTACAGAACACATTTTGCTTCTTTAAAACGTGTTGATGACTTACGGGTTTATCAAGGCTTTATGATGCCTCTCAACCACCAGGCAGCAGCTATACAAGGTACTTTAAAACAATGCTAAAGATATCAGTTGACAGAGCTCTAATGCATCACATCTCTTTTTTCTTCGATGGTATTTCGTTTGACGCTCGATCGATTCACGTGTTGTTTCACGTCACAATAACCCATGTAAACGACCTGTTCCCAGACTTTCGCTCTAAATGCTGTAGGATTTGATTTTGACTTCATACACTATAAACAGTCTGCCTGTTTCCTGTTCAACAAATAAACTCCTAAAGGCAACCTGCGTGCCTTGTTTGCTATTATTATTATTTTTGTTATTTGCAAAGGTTATTTCTCGAAAACGAAGAGAAACGCAGCGAAAAAAAAATACAACTAGCAATGTTTTTCAACTGAAATAAATGTCACATGCAAAAATTCAGCTTATTTGGAGCAAAAAATTAAAAAAAAGCCAAAATCGTCACTTATCCCCCTTTTCCACTAGCCTCCTCAGATGATTCATCACACTAGTTCCCAGTCCGAGAAACGTCCGGTCAACGCGATCACAATGCATTGCCGGGAAGGCTCTTTATTTACACCTCGTGCGCGGGAAACATGGCGCTCGGATACAAGACAAATTTTATAAGTCTAAAACCAGTCCTCGCTTTCCAAACTTGGACGCTAGCAACGCTTGGCAAATGGGCCTCAACTCACGAGAGGGCTTTTTTTCTTGGGCAAGAACTGCTTTTGGACTTCGCTGCCTGGATCGACCTGACCTCAAACGCCGACAACTCGATTTTAATCGGCAGTTGCGTTCGAAGTTACAGAACACATTTTGCTTCTTTAAAACGTGTTGATGACTTACGGGTTTATCAAGGCTTTATGATGCCTCTCAACCACCAGGCAGCAGCTATACAAGGTACTTTAAAACAATGCTAAAGATATCAGTTGACAGAGCTCTAATGCATCACATCTCTTTTTTCTTCGATGGTATTTCGTTTGACGCTCGATCGATTCACGTGTTGTTTCACGTCACAATAACCCATGTAAACGACCTGTTCCCAGACTTTCGCTCTAAATGCTGTAGGATTTGATTTTGACTTCATACACTATAAACAGTCTGCCTGTTTCCTGTTCAACAAATAAACTCCTAAAGGCAACCTGCGTGCCTTGTTTGCTATTATTATTATTTTTGTTATTTGCAAAGGTTATTTCTCGAAAACGAAGAGAAACGCAGCGAAAAAAAAATACAACTAGCAATGTTTTTCAACTGAAATAAATGTCACATGCAAAAATTCAGCTTATTTGGAGCAAAAAATTAAAAAAAAGCCAAAATCGTCACTTATCCCCCTTTTCCACTAGCCTCCTCAGATGATTCATCACACTAGTTCCCAGTCCGA
This sequence comes from Micromussa lordhowensis, assembly GCA_964020085.1. NCBI lineage: Eukaryota > Metazoa > Cnidaria > Anthozoa > Scleractinia > Lobophylliidae > Micromussa > Micromussa lordhowensis. The sequence goes on along the minus strand of CAXHUQ010000649.1, from coordinate 12,312 downwards.
GAAACGTCCGGTCAACGCGATCACAATGCATTGCCGGGAAGGCTCTTTATTTACACCTCGTGCGCGGGAAACATGGCGCTCGGATACAAGACAAATTTTATAAGTCTAAAACCAGTCCTCGCTTTCCAAACTTGGACGCTAGCAACGCTTGGCAAATGGGCCTCAACTCACGAGAGGGCTTTTTTTCTTGGGCAAGAACTGCTTTTGGACTTCGCTGCCTGGATCGACCTGACCTCAAACGCCGACAACTCGATTTTAATCGGCAGTTGCGTTCGAAGTTACAGAACACATTTTGCTTCTTTAAAACGTGTTGATGACTTACGGGTTTATCAAGGCTTTATGATGCCTCTCAACCACCAGGCAGCAGCTATACAAGGTACTTTAAAACAATGCTAAAGATATCAGTTGACAGAGCTCTAATGCATCACATCTCTTTTTTCTTCGATGGTATTTCTTCGTTTGACGCTCGATCGATTCACGTGTTGTTTCACGTCACAATAACCCATGTAAACGACCTGTTCCCAGACTTTCGCTCTAAATGCTGTAGGATTTGATTTTGACTTCATACACTATAAACAGTCTGCCTGTTTCCTGTTCAACAAATAAACTCCTAAAGGCAACCTGCGTGCCTTGTTTGCTATTATTATTATTTTTGTTATTTGCAAAGGTTATTTCTCGAAAACGAAGAGAAACGCAGCGAAAAAAAAATACAACTAGCAATGTTTTTCAACTGAAATAAATGTCACATGCAAAATTCAGCTATTTGGAGCAAAAAATTAAAAAAAAGCCAAAATCGTCACTTATCCCCCTTTTCCACTAGCCTCCTCAGATGATTCATCACACTAGTTCCCAGTCCGAGAAACGTCCGGTCAACGCGATCACAATGCATTGCCGGGAAGGCTCTTTATTTACACCTCGTGCGCGGAAACATGGCGCTCGGATACAAGACAAATTTTATAAGTCTAAAACCAGTCCTCGCTTTCCAAACTTGGACGCTAGCAACGCTTGGCAAATGGGCCTCAACTCACGAGAGGGCTTTTTTCTTGGGCAAGAACTGCTTTTGGACTTCGCTGCCTGGATCGACCTGACCTCAAACGCCGACAACTCGATTTTAATCGGCAGTTGCGTTCGAAGTTACAGAACACATTTTGCTTCTTTAAAACGTGTTGATGACTTACGGGTTTATCAAGGCTTTATGATGCCTCTCAACCACCAGGCAGCAGCTATACAAGGTACTTTAAAACAATGCTAAAGATATCAGTTGACAGAGCTCTAATGCATCACATCTCTTTTTCTTCGATGGTATTTCGTTTGGACGCCTCGATCGATTCACGTGTTGTTCACGTCACAATAACCCATGTAAACGACCTGTTCCCAGACTTTCGCTCTAAATGCTGTAGGATTTGATTTTGACTTCATACACTATAAACAGTCTGCCTGTTTCCTGTTCAACAAATAAACTCCTAAAGGCAACCTGCGTGCCTTGTTTGCTATTATTATTATTTTTGTTATTTGCAAAGGTTATTTCTCGAAAACGAAGAGAAACGCAGCGAAAAAAAATACAACTAGCAATGTTTTTCAACTGAAATAAATGTCACATGCAAAAATTCAGCTTATTTGGAGCAAAAAATTAAAAAAAAGCCAAAATCGTCACTTATCCCCCTTTTCCACTAGCCTCCTCAGATGATTCATCACACTAGTTCCCAGTCCGAGAAACGTCCGGTCAACGCGATCACAATGCATTGCCGGGAAGGCTCTTTATTTACACCTCGTGCGCGGGAACATGGCGCTCGGATACAAGACAAATTTTATAAGTCTAAAACCAGTCCTCGCTTTCCAAACTTGGACGCTAGCAACGCTTGGCAAATGGGGCCTCAACTCACGAGAGGGCTTTTTTTTCTTGGGCAAGAACTGCTTTTGGACTTCGCTGCCTGGATCGACTGACCTCAAACGCCGACAACTCGATTTTAATCGGCAGTTGCGTTCGAAGTTACAGAACACATTTTGCTTCTTTAAAACGTGTTGATGACTTACGGGTTTATCAAGGCTTTTATGATGCCTCTCCAACCACCAGGCAGCAGCTATACAAGGTACTTTAAAACAATGCTAAAGATATCAGTTGACAGAGCTCTAATGCATCACATCTCTTTTTTCTTCGATGGTATTTCGTTTGACGCTCGATCGATTCACGTGTTGTTTCACGTCACAATAACCCATGTAAACGACCTGTTCCCAGACTTTCGCTCTAAATGCTGTAGGATTTGATTTTGACTTCATACACTATAAACAGTCTGCCTGTTTCCTGTTCAACAAATAAACTCCTAAAGGCAACCTGCGTGCCTTGTTTGCTATTATTATTATTTTTGTTATTTGCAAAGGTTATTTCTCGAAAACGAAGAGAAACGCAGCGAAAAAAAAATACAACTAGCAATGTTTTTCAACTGAAATAAATGTCACATGCAAAAATTCAGCTTATTTGGAGCAAAAAATTAAAAAAAAGCCAAAATCGTCACTTATCCCCCTTTTCCACTAGCCTCCTCAGATGATTCATCACACTAGTTCCCAGTCCGAGAAACGTCCGGTCAACGCGATCACAATGCATTGCCGGGAAGGCTCTTTATTTACACCTCGTGCGCGGAAACATGGCGCTCGGATACAAGACAAATTTTATAAGTCTAAAACCAGTCCTCGCTTTCCAAACTTGGACGCTAGCAACGCTTGGCAAATGGGCCTCAACTCACGAGAGGGCTTTTTTTCTTGGGCAAGAACTGCTTTTGGACTTCGCTGCCTGGATCGACCTGACCTCAAACGCCGACAACTCGATTTTAATCGGCAGTTGCGTTCGAAGTTACAGAACACATTTTGCTTCTTTAAAACGTGTTGATGACTTACGGGTTTATCAAGGCTTTATGATGCCTCTCAACCACCAGGCAGCAGCTATACAAGGTACTTTAAAACAATGCTAAAGATATCAGTTGACAGAGCTCTAATGCATCACATCTCTTTTTTCTTCGATGGTATTTCGTTTGACGCTCGATCGATTCACGTGTTGTTTCACGTCACAATAACCCATGTAAACGACCTGTTCCCAGACTTTCGCTCTAAATGCTGTAGGATTTGATTTTGACTTCATACACTATAAACAGTCTGCCTGTTTCCTGTTCAACAAATAAACTCCTAAAGGCAACCTGCGTGCCTTGTTTGCTATTATTATTATTTTTGTTATTTGCAAAGGTTATTTCTCGAAAACGAAGAGAAACGCAGCGAAAAAAAAATACAACTAGCAATGTTTTTCAACTGAAATAAATGTCACATGCAAAAATTCAGCTTATTTGGAGCAAAAAATTAAAAAAAAGCCAAAATCGTCACTTATCCCCCTTTTCCACTAGCCTCCTCAGATGATTCATCACACTAGTTCCCAGTCCGAGAAACGTCCGGTCAACGCGATCACAATGCATTGCCGGGAAGGCTCTTTATTTACACCTCGTGCGCGGGAAACATGGCGCTCGGATACAAGACAAATTTTATAAGTCTAAAACCAGTCCTCGCTTTCCAAACTTGGACGCTAGCAACGCTTGGCAAATGGGCCTCAACTCACGAGAGGGCTTTTTTTCTTGGGCAAGAACTGCTTTTGGACTTCGCTGCCTGGATCGACCTGACCTCAAACGCCGACAACTCGATTTTAATCGGCAGTTGCGTTCGAAGTTACAGAACACATTTTGCTTCTTTAAAACGTGTTGATGACTTACGGGTTTATCAAGGCTTTATGATGCCTCTCAACCACCAGGCAGCAGCTATACAAGGTACTTTAAAACAATGCTAAAGATATCAGTTGACAGAGCTCTAATGCATCACATCTCTTTTTTCTTCGATGGTATTTCGTTTGACGCTCGATCGATTCACGTGTTGTTTCACGTCACAATAACCCATGTAAACGACCTGTTCCCAGACTTTCGCTCTAAATGCTGTAGGATTTGATTTTGACTTCATACACTATAAACAGTCTGCCTGTTTCCTGTTCAACAAATAAACTCCTAAAGGCAACCTGCGTGCCTTGTTTGCTATTATTATTATTTTTGTTATTTGCAAAGGTTATTTCTCGAAAACGAAGAGAAACGCAGCGAAAAAAAAATACAACTAGCAATGTTTTTCAACTGAAATAAATGTCACATGCAAAAATTCAGCTTATTTGGAGCAAAAAATTAAAAAAAAGCCAAAATCGTCACTTATCCCCCTTTTCCACTAGCCTCCTCAGATGATTCATCACACTAGTTCCCAGTCCGAGAAACGTCCGGTCAACGCGATCACAATGCATTGCCGGGAAGGCTCTTTATTTACACCTCGTGCGCGGGAAACATGGCGCTCGGATACAAGACAAATTTTATAAGTCTAAAACCAGTCCTCGCTTTCCAAACTTGGACGCTAGCAACGCTTGGCAAATGGGCCTCAACTCACGAGAGGGCTTTTTTTCTTGGGCAAGAACTGCTTTTGGACTTCGCTGCCTGGATCGACCTGACCTCAAACGCCGACAACTCGATTTTAATCGGCAGTTGCGTTCGAAGTTACAGAACACATTTTGCTTCTTTAAAACGTGTTGATGACTTACGGGTTTATCAAGGCTTTATGATGCCTCTCAACCACCAGGCAGCAGCTATACAAGGTACTTTAAAACAATGCTAAAGATATCAGTTGACAGAGCTCTAATGCATCACATCTCTTTTTTCTTCGATGGTATTTCGTTTGACGCTCGATCGATTCACGTGTTGTTTCACGTCACAATAACCCATGTAAACGACCTGTTCCCAGACTTTCGCTCTAAATGCTGTAGGATTTGATTTTGACTTCATACACTATAAACAGTCTGCCTGTTTCCTGTTCAACAAATAAACTCCTAAAGGCAACCTGCGTGCCTTGTTTGCTATTATTATTATTTTTGTTATTTGCAAAGGTTATTTCTCGAAAACGAAGAGAAACGCAGCGAAAAAAAAATACAACTAGCAATGTTTTTCAACTGAAATAAATGTCACATGCAAAAATTCAGCTTATTTGGAGCAAAAAATTAAAAAAAAGCCAAAATCGTCACTTATCCCCCTTTTCCACTAGCCTCCTCAGATGATTCATCACACTAGTTCCCAGTCCGAGAAACGTCCGGTCAACGCGATCACAATGCATTGCCGGGAAGGCTCTTTATTTACACCTCGTGCGCGGGAAACATGGCGCTCGGATACAAGACAAATTTTATAAGTCTAAAACCAGTCCTCGCTTTCCAAACTTGGACGCTAGCAACGCTTGGCAAATGGGCCTCAACTCACGAGAGGGCTTTTTTTCTTGGGCAAGAACTGCTTTTGGACTTCGCTGCCTGGATCGACCTGACCTCAAACGCCGACAACTCGATTTTAATCGGCAGTTGCGTTCGAAGTTACAGAACACATTTTGCTTCTTTAAAACGTGTTGATGACTTACGGGTTTATCAAGGCTTTATGATGCCTCTCAACCACCAGGCAGCAGCTATACAAGGTACTTTAAAACAATGCTAAAGATATCAGTTGACAGAGCTCTAATGCATCACATCTCTTTTTTCTTCGATGGTATTTCGTTTGACGCTCGATCGATTCACGTGTTGTTTCACGTCACAATAACCCATGTAAACGACCTGTTCCCAGACTTTCGCTCTAAATGCTGTAGGATTTGATTTTGACTTCATACACTATAAACAGTCTGCCTGTTTCCTGTTCAACAAATAAACTCCTAAAGGCAACCTGCGTGCCTTGTTTGCTATTATTATTATTTTTGTTATTTGCAAAGGTTATTTCTCGAAAACGAAGAGAAACGCAGCGAAAAAAAAATACAACTAGCAATGTTTTTCAACTGAAATAAATGTCACATGCAAAAATTCAGCTTATTTGGAGCAAAAAATTAAAAAAAAGCCAAAATCGTCACTTATCCCCCTTTTCCACTAGCCTCCTCAGATGATTCATCACACTAGTTCCCAGTCCGAGAAACGTCCGGTCAACGCGATCACAATGCATTGCCGGGAAGGCTCTTTATTTACACCTCGTGCGCGGGAAACATGGCGCTCGGATACAAGACAAATTTTATAAGTCTAAAACCAGTCCTCGCTTTCCAAACTTGGACGCTAGCAACGCTTGGCAAATGGGCCTCAACTCACGAGAGGGCTTTTTTTCTTGGGCAAGAACTGCTTTTGGACTTCGCTGCCTGGATCGACCTGACCTCAAACGCCGACAACTCGATTTTAATCGGCAGTTGCGTTCGAAGTTACAGAACACATTTTGCTTCTTTAAAACGTGTTGATGACTTACGGGTTTATCAAGGCTTTATGATGCCTCTCAACCACCAGGCAGCAGCTATACAAGGTACTTTAAAACAATGCTAAAGATATCAGTTGACAGAGCTCTAATGCATCACATCTCTTTTTTCTTCGATGGTATTTCGTTTGACGCTCGATCGATTCACGTGTTGTTTCACGTCACAATAACCCATGTAAACGACCTGTTCCCAGACTTTCGCTCTAAATGCTGTAGGATTTGATTTTGACTTCATACACTATAAACAGTCTGCCTGTTTCCTGTTCAACAAATAAACTCCTAAAGGCAACCTGCGTGCCTTGTTTGCTATTATTATTATTTTTGTTATTTGCAAAGGTTATTTCTCGAAAACGAAGAGAAACGCAGCGAAAAAAAAATACAACTAGCAATGTTTTTCAACTGAAATAAATGTCACATGCAAAAATTCAGCTTATTTGGAGCAAAAAATTAAAAAAAAGCCAAAATCGTCACTTATCCCCCTTTTCCACTAGCCTCCTCAGATGATTCATCACACTAGTTCCCAGTCCGAGAAACGTCCGGTCAACGCGATCACAATGCATTGCCGGGAAGGCTCTTTATTTACACCTCGTGCGCGGGAAACATGGCGCTCGGATACAAGACAAATTTTATAAGTCTAAAACCAGTCCTCGCTTTCCAAACTTGGACGCTAGCAACGCTTGGCAAATGGGCCTCAACTCACGAGAGGGCTTTTTTTCTTGGGCAAGAACTGCTTTTGGACTTCGCTGCCTGGATCGACCTGACCTCAAACGCCGACAACTCGATTTTAATCGGCAGTTGCGTTCGAAGTTACAGAACACATTTTGCTTCTTTAAAACGTGTTGATGACTTACGGGTTTATCAAGGCTTTATGATGCCTCTCAACCACCAGGCAGCAGCTATACAAGGTACTTTAAAACAATGCTAAAGATATCAGTTGACAGAGCTCTAATGCATCACATCTCTTTTTTCTTCGATGGTATTTCGTTTGACGCTCGATCGATTCACGTGTTGTTTCACGTCACAATAACCCATGTAAACGACCTGTTCCCAGACTTTCGCTCTAAATGCTGTAGGATTTGATTTTGACTTCATACACTATAAACAGTCTGCCTGTTTCCTGTTCAACAAATAAACTCCTAAAGGCAACCTGCGTGCCTTGTTTGCTATTATTATTATTTTTGTTATTTGCAAAGGTTATTTCTCGAAAACGAAGAGAAACGCAGCGAAAAAAAAATACAACTAGCAATGTTTTTCAACTGAAATAAATGTCACATGCAAAAATTCAGCTTATTTGGAGCAAAAAATTAAAAAAAAGCCAAAATCGTCACTTATCCCCCTTTTCCACTAGCCTCCTCAGATGATTCATCACACTAGTTCCCAGTCCGAGAAACGTCCGGTCAACGCGATCACAATGCATTGCCGGGAAGGCTCTTTATTTACACCTCGTGCGCGGGAAACATGGCGCTCGGATACAAGACAAATTTTATAAGTCTAAAACCAGTCCTCGCTTTCCAAACTTGGACGCTAGCAACGCTTGGCAAATGGGCCTCAACTCACGAGAGGGCTTTTTTTCTTGGGCAAGAACTGCTTTTGGACTTCGCTGCCTGGATCGACCTGACCTCAAACGCCGACAACTCGATTTTAATCGGCAGTTGCGTTCGAAGTTACAGAACACATTTTGCTTCTTTAAAACGTGTTGATGACTTACGGGTTTATCAAGGCTTTATGATGCCTCTCAACCACCAGGCAGCAGCTATACAAGGTACTTTAAAACAATGCTAAAGATATCAGTTGACAGAGCTCTAATGCATCACATCTCTTTTTTCTTCGATGGTATTTCGTTTGACGCTCGATCGATTCACGTGTTGTTTCACGTCACAATAACCCATGTAAACGACCTGTTCCCAGACTTTCGCTCTAAATGCTGTAGGATTTGATTTTGACTTCATACACTATAAACAGTCTGCCTGTTTCCTGTTCAACAAATAAACTCCTAAAGGCAACCTGCGTGCCTTGTTTGCTATTATTATTATTTTTGTTATTTGCAAAGGTTATTTCTCGAAAACGAAGAGAAACGCAGCGAAAAAAAAATACAACTAGCAATGTTTTTCAACTGAAATAAATGTCACATGCAAAAATTCAGCTTATTTGGAGCAAAAAATTAAAAAAAAGCCAAAATCGTCACTTATCCCCCTTTTCCACTAGCCTCCTCAGATGATTCATCACACTAGTTCCCAGTCCGAGAAACGTCCGGTCAACGCGATCACAATGCATTGCCGGGAAGGCTCTTTATTTACACCTCGTGCGCGGGAAACATGGCGCTCGGATACAAGACAAATTTTATAAGTCTAAAACCAGTCCTCGCTTTCCAAACTTGGACGCTAGCAACGCTTGGCAAATGGGCCTCAACTCACGAGAGGGCTTTTTTTCTTGGGCAAGAACTGCTTTTGGACTTCGCTGCCTGGATCGACCTGACCTCAAACGCCGACAACTCGATTTTAATCGGCAGTTGCGTTCGAAGTTACAGAACACATTTTGCTTCTTTAAAACGTGTTGATGACTTACGGGTTTATCAAGGCTTTATGATGCCTCTCAACCACCAGGCAGCAGCTATACAAGGTACTTTAAAACAATGCTAAAGATATCAGTTGACAGAGCTCTAATGCATCACATCTCTTTTTTCTTCGATGGTATTTCGTTTGACGCTCGATCGATTCACGTGTTGTTTCACTTCACAATAACCCATGTAAACGACCTGTTCCCAGACTTTCGCTCTAAATGCTGTAGGATTTGATTTTGACTTCATACACTATAAACAGTCTGCCTGTTTCCTGTTCAACAAATAAACTCCTAAAGGCAACCTGCGTGCCTTGTTTGCTATTATTATTATTTTTGTTATTTGCAAAGGTTATTTCTCGAAAACGAAGAGAAACGCAGCGAAAAAAAAATACAACTAGCAATGTTTTTCAACTGAAATAAATGTCACATGCAAAAATTCAGCTTATTTGGAGCAAAAAATTAAAAAAAAGCCAAAATCGTCACTTATCCCCCTTTTCCACTAGCCTCCTCAGATGATTCATCACACTAGTTCCCAGTCCGAGAAACGTCCGGTCAACGCGATCACAATGCATTGCCGGGAAGGCTCTTTATTTACACCTCGTGCGCGGGAAACATGGCGCTCGGATACAAGACAAATTTTATAAGTCTAAAACCAGTCCTCGCTTTCCAAACTTGGACGCTAGCAACGCTTGGCAAATGGGCCTCAACTCACGAGAGGGCTTTTTTTCTTGGGCAAGAACTGCTTTTGGACTTCGCTGCCTGGATCGACCTGACCTCAAACGCCGACAACTCGATTTTAATCGGCAGTTGCGTTCGAAGTTACAGAACACATTTTGCTTCTTTAAAACGTGTTGATGACTTACGGGTTTATCAAGGCTTTATGATGCCTCTCAACCACCAGGCAGCAGCTATACAAGGTACTTTAAAACAATGCTAAAGATATCAGTTGACAGAGCTCTAATGCATCACATCTCTTTTTTCTTCGATGGTATTTCGTTTGACGCTCGATCGATTCACGTGTTGTTTCACGTCACAATAACCCATGTAAACGACCTGTTCCCAGACTTTCGCTCTAAATGCTGTAGGATTTGATTTTGACTTCATACACTATAAACAGTCTGCCTGTTTCCTGTTCAACAAATAAACTCCTAAAGGCAACCTGCGTGCCTTGTTTGCTATTATTATTATTTTTGTTATTTGCAAAGGTTATTTCTCGAAAACGAAGAGAAACGCAGCGAAAAAAAAATACAACTAGCAATGTTTTTCAACTGAAATAAATGTCACATGCAAAAATTCAGCTTATTTGGAGCAAAAAATTAAAAAAAGCCAAAATCGTCACTTATCCCCCTTTTCCACTAGCCTCCTCAGATGATTCATCACACTAGTTCCCAGTCCGAGAAACGTCCGGTCAACGCGATCACAATGCATTGCCGGGAAGGCTCTTTATTTACACCTCGTGCGCGGGAAACATGGCGCTCGGATACAAGACAAATTTTATAAGTCTAAAACCAGTCCTCGCTTTCCAAACTTGGACGCTAGCAACGCTTGGCAAATGGGCCTCAACTCACGAGAGGGCTTTTTTTCTTGGGCAAGAACTGCTTTTGGACTTCGCTGCCTGGATCGACCTGACCTCAAACGCCGACAACTCGATTTTAATCGGCAGTTGCGTTCGAAGTTACAGAACACATTTTGCTTCTTTAAAACGTGTTGATGACTTACGGGTTTATCAAGGCTTTATGATGCCTCTCAACCACCAGGCAGCAGCTATACAAGGTACTTTAAAACAATGCTAAAGATATCAGTTGACAGAGCTCTAATGCATCACATCTCTTTTTTCTTCGATGGTATTTCGTTTGACGCTCGATCGATTCACGTGTTGTTTCACGTCACAATAACCCATGTAAACGACCTGTTCCCAGACTTTCGCTCTAAATGCTGTAGGATTTGATTTTGACTTCATACACTATAAACAGTCTGCCTGTTTCCTGTTCAACAAATAAACTCCTAAAGGCAACCTGCGTGCCTTGTTTGCTATTATTATTATTTTTGTTATTTGCAAAGGTTATTTCTCGAAAACGAAGAGAAACGCAGCGAAAAAAAAATACAACTAGCAATGTTTTTCAACTGAAATAAATGTCACATGCAAAAATTCAGCTTATTTGGAGCAAAAAATTAAAAAAAAGCCAAAATCGTCACTTATCCCCCTTTTCCACTAGCCTCCTCAGATGATTCATCACACTAGTTCCCAGTCCGAGAAACGTCCGGTCAACGCGATCACAATGCATTGCCGGGAAGGCTCTTTATTTACACCTCGTGCGCGGGAAACATGGCGCTCGGATACAAGACAAATTTTATAAGTCTAAAACCAGTCCTCGCTTTCCAAACTTGGACGCTAGCAACGCTTGGCAAATGGGCCTCAACTCACGAGAGGGCTTTTTTTCTTGGGCAAGAACTGCTTTTGGACTTCGCTGCCTGGATCGACCTGACCTCAAACGCCGACAACTCGATTTTAATCGGCAGTTGCGTTCGAAGTTACAGAACACATTTTGCTTCTTTAAAACGTGTTGATGACTTACGGGTTTATCAAGGCTTTATGATGCCTCTCAACCACCAGGCAGCAGCTATACAAGGTACTTTAAAACAATGCTAAAGATATCAGTTGACAGAGCTCTAATGCATCACATCTCTTTTTTCTTCGATGGTATTTCGTTTGACGCTCGATCGATTCACGTGTTGTTTCACGTCACAATAACCCATGTAAACGACCTGTTCCCAGACTTTCGCTCTAAATGCTGTAGGATTTGATTTTGACTTCATACACTATAAACAGTCTGCCTGTTTCCTGTTCAACAAATAAACTCCTAAAGGCAACCTGCGTGCCTTGTTTGCTATTATTATTATTTTTGTTATTTGCAAAGGTTATTTCTCGAAAACGAAGAGAAACGCAGCGAAAAAAAAATACAACTAGCAATGTTTTTCAACTGAAATAAATGTCACATGCAAAAATTCAGCTTATTTGGAGCAAAAAATTAAAAAAAAGCCAAAATCGTCACTTATCCCCCTTTTCCACTAGCCTCCTCAGATGATTCATCACACTAGTTCCCAGTCCGAGAAACGTCCGGTCAACGCGATCACAATGCATTGCCGGGAAGGCTCTTTATTTACACCTCGTGCGCGGGAAACATGGCGCTCGGATACAAGACAAATTTTATAAGTCTAAAACCAGTCCTCGCTTTCCAAACTTGGACGCTAGCAACGCTTGGCAAATGGGCCTCAACTCACGAGAGGGCTTTTTTCTTGGGCAAGAACTGCTTTTGGACTTCGCTGCCTGGATCGACCTGACCTCAAACGCCGACAACTCGATTTTAATCGGCAGTTGCGTTCGAAGTTACAGAACACATTTTGCTTCTTTAAAACGTGTTGATGA
>CAXHUQ010000647.1:20000-22500 GCA_964020085.1 Micromussa lordhowensis | reverse complement strand
AGGGCTCTTCTTCGTCGGAACTACCACTGTCTCGGGCACTCAATGCACTTAACTATCAGATGAAGAAGCAATGGAACCGAATGTCATACTCAAACATTTGCAGGAACACTTCAAGGCTAGCGAAGGCGTTCTAACGGAAAGAACAAAGTTCGCCCAAATGAAACAGGAAGACCAAGAATCTGTCACAGCCTGGGAAGGACGAGTCAAAGAACAAGGTAGGAGACTTGAGTACTGTAATAAATGCGAAGACCAGTTACTCAGAGATAATTCATATCAGGGATCAACGAGAGACTGATGTCAAAACTACTCGATAAGGGCCACAGAGATAAAACAACGAAAGAAATAGTCTCATTTAAGACAATGTTACAGGTAGCTGAGAACTTTGAGCAATGTGAGAAGGCTAAAGCAATGATGCAGCAAGCTAAAGGTCCCACGGAGCAACTAAACTACACCGGTCCAAGGTCGCCCTCAAAGTCGAAGCAAAACTGGGGTCAGGGTAACTACAGAGGAACAAAGACACCCCCAAAGTCCGAGCAAAACGGGAGTCAAGATCTTTCTAACCGCCAGCGCAAAACTGGCACCTGTCAGTATTGTGCAGGTCCAGCTTCAAACAAGCGATGCTCTAGGAAGGGCTGTGGGAGAATCGGACACTTTGCCCGTGCATGCCGAATGGGGGCACCCCCTTTACCCAGCTCCACCCAGGCACACCATCTTGATGCCACTTTGAGGGAGGAGTATGAAACTGACCTCTTTGAGGTGGATATCAAACCAGAAAAGTATGCCCAAAGTGTCTACAGCACCTCCCAAAATCCTCATGGCATGGTGGTGGGCCGTAAGTTCTTCAGCCACTTGAAACTAGGAGTGACCAAGGACCTAACCAAATCGATCAGGGTGCAGTTGGATACCGCATCCACTTGCAACACACTCCCAGAAAGACTCGCCCAATCACCGATTCCTCGTGAGCAAAAGATCACAAACTACCTCACCCGTAGCAAAGCAACCCTATTTACCTATGACAACTCTAAACTCACACCTATGGGTAAATTAGAGTTACTAGCTGAAACCACAGCAGGGTACCACCTCCTAACATTTCATGTTTTGAGAGATGCACATATACAAGGAAAGCCACCCCTCTTGTCTGGCTCAGACTGTGTGAAGCTGGGACTGGTGAAGATCCATGCAGACGAAATCCATTCATTTGGAACATCACCTGGCACTGCAACACACCAGAAACCCCACCCCGAGCCCCCAGTACGACTACCAACGCCTGAAAACTCGCACGCCAGAGACATGCCTATACTTCCAGACCCGATACCTGCACCACGGATGTTCGATGATCCGCGTCCAAACATATCATTGCCACCCTGTCCGGCCAAGATAACTCTCGAGTGGGTTCTAGAAGCATTTCCTGATGTGCATACAGGGTTAGGACAGTTTGGAAAGCCTGTTTCTTTTGATTTAGACCCGAACGTCACTCCAGTCCACGATGCCATCCACCGGCAGCCAGTAGCAAGACATGCCAAAATCAAAGAGCAGTTAGACAAAATGGAAAGCGAAGGGAAGATTTGCCGACAGTATGAGCCAACCGCCTGGTGCAGTAACATGACGATTAGAGAGACAAAGGACAAATTTAGAATCTGTTTAGACCCATCAAACACCATTAACAAGGCGATAAGAGTCCCCAAGCATCCTATCCCCCGCTTTGAGGACATCTTGCCACAATTGAACGGTGCAAAGTGTTTTTCAGTTGCAGATGCGATGTCAGGTTTCACCAACATACTCCTAGATCACGAATCAAGCTTGGCCACAACGTTCCACACACCTTTTGGCAGATACCGGTGGCTTCGACTGCCCTATGGAGTCTCAAGTGGCCCCGAGGAGTATCAAGCGAGACAACAGGAAGCTCTTGCAGGATTGAAAGGCATCTGCAACATTGCTGATGATGTCCTTATTTATGGATGCGGACAAACAAAAGAGGAGGCTGAGAAAGATCATGATGAGAATCTTTACAATTTTCTGCTGTGAATGCAACAAGTGAAACTCAGGCTCAACCCAACCAAGTGGAGGTTCAAAACACAAAAGGTGATTTTCATGGGTTTCCAGCTCAGTCCAGAAGGGGTTAGTCCAGCTCCATCCATGGTAGAAGCAATCGTAAACATGCCCAAACCTGCAGACCCACATGTTGTTCAGCGTTATTTGGGCATGCTCAATTTCCTTCCAAGATTTTGTCCAAAATTGAGTGATGTAGTCAAGCCTTTAAGAGAATTAACCCACAAAGATGTCACTTTCCAGTGGACGGACTCACATGACAAATCTTTTGTCGAGTCTAAGGAACTCATTGGTCATGCCCCTGTTTTGTGTTATTTCAATCCGCAATTGCCCGTAACCCTTCAGGTGGATGCATCTGGGGTTGGCGTTGGTGGAGCGCTCTTGCAGAATGATCAACCAGTGGCATTGTACTCGAACACTCTAACAGAAACTGAACAAAGATACGTTGTGA
>CAXHUQ010000647.1:2500-15000 GCA_964020085.1 Micromussa lordhowensis | reverse complement strand
TTGAGAAATAACGATCTGTTGAACAAAAGTTAAACATTACAAATGAGAGTACAGAAATTAAACTACACTTTGTCAAGTCATCACACTCAGATTTTTGCAGACATTTTTCTCACTCCAAGATCCGTGTTCCATGACGAACTTATGGGTAGCTCTTGGAGTTTAAGGAAAACGATGCAATTGTACATTACGAGACAATTAACACTTTCGATTTTTTCTAATGTATTAGTGCTACCTTAATTTTAGCAAATTTTTGTATAACTTCGTACCTATAGTTTTGAAATGAGGTTACCAGTAGTGACTGTATTGAGTAGCACACTTTTTAATTTTTATTTTATTTTTCCATGAGTTATGTCATTTTCTAGCATGGCATCACTTTATTCAGAAACTTATGATTTTGTCAAAATCTGAGAAATGGAATGTTACTTATATTATACTGTAATTTACTTTTTCTTATAGCATTTTATACTCTTTTTAATACAATGTATGAATTTAAGCCATTTTTTTCTATTTAAATTTAAGATCCTCTCACTGTACATGTAGTTACAATTCAATAATATTTGTTTTTAACAAAAAGAATACCTATCCCTTCTTTAATAAAACTAAATTTTACAACTTTTTGCAACACGACAGCGAGGCAGTCTGTGATGCAATTACATTTTGCACACACGAAAATAATACCCACAGCTTTGTGATTATTTGATGCTGAGCTAAATCACGGCAGTTTTTGCACAGGTCCAATCAGTGCCAGAAACCTGTTAAGAGTCCTGGTGTAGGTATTCATTTTGGACTAGCATTTTTTTTAGATTTCTCTTACCCCTCTTTTGTGTGACAACTTTGAATTGTATTATATCCCAAAACCGCTTAATATAAAAAAATCATGAATCAATGTTTGCTTACAAATCACTGCGAGCTCGCAAAATAATTACATTATTTAAAGATTAGTCTCACAAACTCAATTTCTGTCTCTAAGCTAGGTAAATGGCCACATAACAAGTTTACCTCATGTTTAGTTTGGTCATCTACGTACATTGATTTCAAGCAACACGATTGATTCTTGCAATTGAAGGGCCCAGTGGAAAAAGGGTGTTTTTGCCCAAAAGCCGACCTTTGTCCAAAACGCTCCAAATTACGCATGCGGTTTGTTTAAATGGTTAAGCAATGCCCTGTAATTTTTTCGCTGAAGTTTGCTTTCTTTTCAACATAATTTTTATTACATATGCAGAAGATTCATATTTGTTCTCACATCAGAGCACGACCGCAAAATGTTGATTTCATGCAACTTGTAAGCTCCAAAATGAAAATGAAAATTGAGGAACAAATAATGTCCAAGGACTAATATCTGAGTATAATTTTGTGTCAAATGGATTCTATTGTGCTTATTTAATCCTTCAAATATTTTTGGCAAGATGCGCAGTTTAGAAAATTGGGGAATATCACAGATTTTCCTCATTTTTAGCTGGGACATATTCCGCCATGTGACCTGTTTAGAGCAATTAGCGTATAGGGAAAATATTTTTATCACGATGTTAAAGAATTATGATTTGCATGTTCTTCTTTCAAAGGGGCATCTATCAGACCGATAGTTCTGAGCCAAAAAACTCATTTGTCTTTATTGTTAACTACTAAATCATGTTGACTTATTTTCAGCTTTTCCAGACGAGAGGTGTTAAAGTCAAATTTAATGAACTCATTACAACAAACTGTGCCTTGATTTTTTTTTCACTGAAGTTTGCTTCATTTTCAACATATTACATACATGTATGTAAAAAATTCGTATTTGTTCTCACATCAGCACATGACCGCAAAATGTTGATTTCATGCAACTTGTAAGCTCCAAAATGTTGATTTCACCTCCAAAACAGTTGAAATGGTGATTTCATGTTAACGCGTGACTGCAAGGAGGTTGATTTCACTTAGGAAACAGCAAAATGTTGAATTTATCCAATGCCTAAGCTGAAAAATGTGGATTTCACATGCAAAACAGCTATAATGTTGACTTCACGTTCATGCCTTGCCACAAATTAAAGATGTTCATTTCACTGAAAAAAGCAAATAAAAATGGATTTTATTGTAAGGTGTAAGCTCAAAAAGGTTGATTTCACGTCAAAACGGTTAAAATGTTGATTTCACGTTAACACATGACTGCAAAGATGTTGATTTGACTTAAAAAAAAACAGTATGTTCTTAATTTCAGGAGAACACATGACCGCAGATGTGCTCATTTCACATAAGGAGAGTAAAACGCTCAAGGCTCTTGTGGTTAGATTTAAGTCAGGATTAGAGATTAGTCTACTGTTATTCAGCAAGGTTTGCTTGTTGTGGTTTGTAGTCACCATAGGTTGATTAGCCAAGTTTGGTAGCTCCACTGTAAACAAAAAAAAAAAACAAAAAAAGGACTCTTATGCCATGTCCTGTCAGCTCATAAACATAGAAACTAGCTTGTCAAACTATGATAGTCAAATCGAATACGGCAAACAACGTTGATGTCACTACTAATCAGTGAAAGCTGAGGGCCTATAAATAGCGCTGACAGATTAAAGATTAACCCTTCTGCGCAACATACGCGTCTCCATACATCTACATGTCAGCTGATCCCAGAAGTTCCAAACACCACAATTCATGCCAATTTGAAATGAAATCAACGCAAGCTGGATCAGAGATCTCTGTTACAATTGATCTCCCTCTTACTTATAATGCTGTTTACCAGAATTTCACAGCCATGAAACGTCCACTTCACGTGATTGCAATGTATGCCGGGAAAGGTCGCTTCAACTCCTGGGTGAAAAAATAGTGGTTGATGCAAGAAATATTTTGTCACTCTACAATCACTTCTCGCTTTCCAAACTTTGACCCCAGCAGCAGTTGGCAAAGGAGCCACAACTGATCACAAGAGGGTTTTTTTCTTGGGCAAGAACTGCTCTTGGACCTTGCTAACTGGATCAATCTGACTTCAACTGCTGATAACTTGATTACATCAGTTGCGGTCAAAGTTTCAGAACACATGTTGCTTCTTTAAAACGTGGTGGTGACTTACGGGTTATCAAGGGTTTATGATGCCTCAATCACCAGGCAGGCAAACAAGGTACTTTAAAACAATGCTTAAGATATTAGTTGACAGAGCTCTAATGCATTACATCTCTTTTCTGTTCTATCGTGTTTCTTTTGACGCTTGAGCAACTCACATGTTGTGTTTCATGTCACAATAACCTATGTAAACAATCTGTTCCCAGATTTCCACCCTTCATACTATTTTCCTTTGACTTAGAAGACAGCTAAGATTCTGTGGGATTTGATTTTGACTTCTTACAAAATAAACAGCCTTCCTGCCTGTTTGTTGTTCAACAAATAAACTTCTAAAGATGCTGCTAGAAAAAAAAAAGTGTTTTTTTGCATACCTGAATATCTCCAAAACGAAGCAAATTTCAGCAAAGAAAAATACAGGACATTAATTGTTTAATGAGCCTAAACAAAACGACATGCAAAATCTAGTGAGTTTTTGACAAAGTTCACTTTTGATCAAAATACCTAACGCCCTTTCCCACAAGGCTCTTCAATTGTCCATTATTAACAACTTATGTTAAGCAGAAAAATGCAAACACGTGATTCACTCTACATGTACATGTAGGTTAATATTTAACTTGGGACCCTTACAGGGTATCCAATAAAAGGAAAATAGGTGAGTTTTCAAGTTTAAAAAGTATTTGAAAATACCAGTAGTATTGTTTTAAAAAGACCTCCACTTGCCAAATGATTTAATTATAACATTTTCCTCCCCGATATGAAAACCAGTAATACAAAATGTACCTGCAGATATAAGTATTCCAAACACTTCAACTCTCAGAGCTTTGCGAGTCTTGTAAGCTGTTGGTTGGAACCGTATGAATCGTGCACTTGCATATTCCTTGAGACTGTGTTTAACTATGTCCTTTCTTCCAGAATTACCATTAAACTCCTGAAATATGAGTTGATAGTAAACGCTATGATGTTATAGCTGAACCTCGTTGTTTAAAAAGACAAAAGTAAGTGTTGTGCAAGGAAGCACGTTAAGTAATATGTCTTCAAGATGATTGATTTTAACTCTTTCAGTGTCTCTCTCCACCCAGGTACACATGTATATAAATGTAAATGGGGTAGTGGGAAAGGTAATGCTGGGGCAACCCTGTGATGGTACTGAATGTTCGCTTTATGGTACTGAAACCATGATAAGCAACGGCCTGATTGGTCCCTTGGCTCATATATAAACAGGCTTCAACTATCAAATGCCTTATCATTTAAACAAATAAACCATCTTAATGTGAGTGAATCATGGTTCAATTGTTGAGTCATTTACTTATTGCCAGTCTAACTTTCAAAATTTGAAACAAAGAAGCTAAGACTCAACTCTCTCAATAAATCATTATTTCAAAGTACCTGACTGTACATGTATTTCAGCAAAATGCTCCACCAGGTTGGTTGAAACAGGTCGACATCTCATGCATTGTCACAGGTGACTATTTTAACATATATCATTATGTAGTTGTTCTCCTTTACAATAACACATGGACAAACCTTATCACTGCCGTCCTCTTGATAGGTGTGCCAATTATTGGCATGGTCAATTAATGCTAACTGTAGCTTGTACTTTGTTGTCCAGTGATCAGCACTTGGGTTTCCTTGTGTAGCCACAGCACAGATAGCAAACTCATAAAGGAGGTCAATTTGTAGGTAGTCATCACCATCATTGTTATCGCTTGGTAACCATGCACCATCTCCATTCAGTCGCCCTTTGGAAGCTTTATCACTACCACTTATTGATGAGGCTGAAAAGCTGTTGTCTGGAAATGCATCGCTGCTTGCTACACCAATGGCCTGCATTGGGCAAGCTGAAAAGGAATTATGGTGCTCAAATTACTAAATACAAAGGTCTTATCACAGGGTAAGGACCATGTTGGAAACTTATATCTCATCAAGGGCTATTGGAATCCATAAAGAAAACTGCGGTTTAACCCTGCATTTTTCCGAGATAATTAGCTTTGACTCTCAACAAAAATGCTGATGTCAGCATTTGTTTCTGAAAAAGAAGGAAACATACATTTCTTCTCACTTCACAGATTTTCTTAGAATTTTCCTATACATACAGAAAAGCAAACACATTTATAACGACCTTTAAACTTCATGGTAAATGGTAACGTAAAAGCTGCTTTTGGTATGTTTTTATTGACAAAATTGTTGCAGCAGCGGTTTTTGCGCTGCTGAAAGCTCTTCTCCGGTTTAGCCAAAATACAGGGATATGCTGCCATCCTGGTGTCTTGGTTTTACATCCTGTAGTACAGGCTTGTAGTACAGACTTGATCACAGTAGGAAAATTCTTCTTTTATTTTAGTCGCATACACTGTACAATGGCAGCGTAGTTGATTACCTCAATGTCAACCCAAGTGCGCATGTCACATATAAACCATGCCTTGCATGATGCACAGAAAACTTAACATGTGCGCACTAGCAAAAGTAGGCACCATCCTTAAGCCTTTATTCCCTGTGTACTAAAATTTAATGCTTCCAAGATCTACTCCAAAACAACCTATGAACCCAAGAAAGGACAATAGTTAACATTAACTTGCATACCATGGGTTCAGTAATCAACACTGGGTTCAGTAATCAACACTGCTTAAAATCAAACAATAATAACAACTGTTTAAAAGCTATAGAGACCATTATGTGATAACAATGCAGGCCTATACACATAACTTGCAAAGATACTTTAACATTAATAAGTTCGCTTGTTATAGAGAATAAGTGTTCAATAAGTGGGTAAAAAGCATTTTCTCACTTAAGGATGACCTCAGTTATGTTTCTACACATCATTATTGTACAATCATCTAATTCATGTCCCAATATCAATGTACTTCTCTGACACATGGAAGTCACAGAAAAAGTCCTCACCCGTGTCATTCAGTCCCAGTTTGCATTGACTTTGGTGGTCAACTAGTGCTTTTCGATTTGCAGAAGACTTTGTCTTAGCAGGGTGTATGATTGCTGTTTTCCAAGACAAATTTAATGTGGTGTATTACGTTGATTTTCATTCATTTGAAATGCAATACGGTATGTTAAAGTAGCAAACATGAAAATTTTATGCTGATTGCAACTTGATACTTTTGCTTTCCAAACAAAGTATGATACCCTTGTGTTTTCAAAAACACATGGAAGATGCATGTTTTTTCCCTAGAAAACCATAAAAATGTGATCTAGACACACCTCTCACCCTAACCAACTGCTAGGATCGAGTTCTCACTGAGCTAGGATTTCAAGATTTAAAGATGAATTTGCTTTGAATTGCCATCTACATACTAGGATGTTTCAGATTATGGTATAATGGCCTGAATAGACCATTTTTGATATATTAAAATTCTAACATGGCTCCAAGGCTTAGGGGAATAAAACAACAGAAATAAATTATTCATCCCTCAACCTCCATGTGATTTCTATTGTTTTATTCCCTCCAGCCTTGGAGCCAAGTTAGAATTTTAATATATCAAAAATGGTCTATTCAAACAGCACAGCCCAATTCAGCAGTTTTAATTCATCTCACCATCATCAATATTCATGTAAGTGTATGATGCAAAACCCAAGCGATTTCCAACACGGGTAATGCTTTGTTTACACCCATTCATTCACACAGAGAAACTCTACATCTCTTACGACCACCATACATGTGCACATAGTAAACGGTTTGAACCCAGGAGTATTAGTAGTTCGTACAGTATGATCGTCCGGGTGAGTGTAGTTCTGAGAAGAACTGTTGTCGGTGACTGACATTTCGACAACCTGAGCGGAAGTCATCTTCAGAGTCAAGTGCATAGGCGTACGGGCACCTTTGGACCTGGGGGGCGGTGACGTTATTGCCCGAAAAAATTTACACAATGCCCGAAAACATGTGTCAGTGTACAAACGCACTCAAACCGCAGTAAAAACAAAGCGTTCACATTTCTGACGAGTAATGAAGGAAACGAAAATTGGTTCGAAAAATCGGATATTTCGAGAAATCTGGGGTAACTACAGTGTTCGACTGAGGAGAGGGAAACGACTTACGTTTTGAGTTATTGGGTGGTTCGAAAAAATCGAGAGATCGGAATTAAACTGTAGTTATTTTGAAACCTCGCATAGTCTATGACTTCAATCAATTGCTTAGAAAATTTTGCTATAAAAGAAACAGTAAATTCTTTCTTCTACGTAAAGTTCAAGAAAATTTTAAAACAGCTCTTTGTGAATCCACTGAAAATGGCTCTTTTCAGAACCACCACAAAAAAACGTCTACGTCTTTGTTTGTTTTGATTATGTCATTCTTTTATTCATGGAAGTAACATCCATCTCGTGGATTTCTATGAAACACATGTAAATGATACATGGCTTTTACAAAACAAATTACTTGGATCGTTCGATCATTTGACCTTAACTCCGTCTTGGCAAGGCAAACATCGGAGAAAGTAGCCTTCAAGTCTGGCTTTGACAGCCTTTCAGAGAGTTTTCTCCCGAGTACTTTTGTCCGAATCACCAGCAATTTTGCCCGAAAAATTTCAAAAACTTCTGTAACTGGGGGGGCTGCAGCCCCCTTGCCCCCCCCCCCCAGCTCATACGCCTATGGTCAAGTGAATAGTGTTTGTCAGTCAATGATGCTATAACTTTGGTCTGTTGAAAGTGACTTATTCACGACGCAAAAGAAACCGACAAATGGACTTCTAACAGACCAACTTAATTTGACTAACTGTACACGGACCTCAACGTTAGCAATTTGACTAACAAAGGACAGATTGAAACTGACCAATGACTGATAACAAACTTTACACGAGTCTTTCAGCCAATACCATCATGGCTAAAGTGACCAATCACTTTAACAGACCAAACTTATAGCATCATTGACTGACAAACACTATTCACTTGACTCTGAAGATGACTTCCACCCAGGTTGTCAAAACGTCAGTCACTAATTAACAACAGTTCTTTTCAGAACTACACTCACCCAGACGACCATACTATACAAAATACATGTGCACCTTAAAAATGTGGTTGTGTTCATTTTAGGACCACCACTGGGCCATAACAAAGTGGCCACTAATACTAATCCCCCTTAAATGCTTTCATGATGGGACTACCTGCAATGCAAACACAGGTGACCACTAAAAACTTCAAACTAGCAACAAGTATGGGTTAGTCAAGGAAGTCATTCTCCTCAAAAGACCCAACAGTAACATTGCAATATGTAAGCGAGAGGCCTCTGCAATTTTACACAGGTGTTCATTAGTAAACAGAACAGAATTCAACACTTTGTGCTGAAAGGAACATACATATGGTTCATTAGCAACCCATCTGAAACTTGCTTGTCATCAAGGCTAAATTCTTTCTTTAGCTGTAACCATTTACTTGGTTTTTCCAATTTTTGTTTTATATGAAAACAATAATAGTCATGACACTTTCAAAATAAAGAATCACCTTAAAATTGGGTTAAAGTTATTGCATTTCTGATTTTTTTCAGCCTTTGCTTACAGTTTTTCTTGACTAGAATCTGTATATCATATGTAATGAGAATTCCTAAAAATTTAATGCAAGTTTCCATTTGACTCAAAGTGGTTCATTTTCACAGTTCTGGAGGGAGCCAATCCACATTGCTTCCGTATTCGTAATGTTAAGTTTTAGTGCAGAAACTTTTTCAAAACAATCGAGCAATAAAAACAAAGCGCGTGCAGAATCTAAATCTGATATAACAACAGTTGTGTCATCAGCAAATTGCAGCAGTTTAGTTTCTAAATCGTTCATTTGTTCCTTTAATATCCTCTTGGTTTCGTATAGCAATCGCTAGGATTTCAAGTGCAGAGACAGAAAGGTTTGTAAATTGTTTAACTCAGTGCTTTGTGTATTATTGGTTGCGCTGACCAATTTCTCAAGTGATGCCTGTAGAGAACACAATGGAAATTTCCTACACTTTGTGACTGAGATGTAGATTTAGAATTTTGAAGTTGAAAAGCCAGGTTAATCGGGTAGTCAGCAGTCCATGGCGACAATATCATTTCGGAAGTTGTCTGTTTTTCAATGTGTAGCTCCAGAAAATAATTTATCTCTTCTAGGTCAAATGATTTTAACCTAGTTTGATTCTCAGTTTCCTTTGTCTTTGAATCCGAATTATTCATGACCCATCAATTTCCATTTTTAGAAAACGAAAATAACCCTCCCACCCCTCAGAACTTCCATAAGTATAATGTGCACCCCCCAAACCCTCTGGAAAAATAGTTTTGGCAAGAACATGTGTTCGAAGTTAAAGTAAACATTCCAAACACTTAGCCATCTGCATTGCATGTCACTGCTGTTTATTCTCAATCCAAAGACACCCACAAAGGAAACATACAGCAATTTATTTAAACATGCTTTAAAAGAAAATAGATAACATGGTAACTTGTCAAATAGACCAATTTTGATATATTAAACTTTAGCCTAACATAAAGGATCTCAGCACAAGGCTCTGGGGAATAAACCTCACAAACTCTGTACTTATTCCCAGAGCCTCTTACTGAGGTATATTGTTTTTGGCTGAATTTTAATATCTCGAAATTAATTTATTACCTTTCTATACAACTAATATAAGTCCCTTTGTAAATGTGGTGCAATTTTGGTTGAAGGACTGATAAGATGAGTGTGGATGAAATTGACACCATGCTTTTATTGTGAACACGATCCCTAACACACTCGCAACAAAAGGCAATTTTACATCATAATTACAGTACAGGTCAGAGATAAGCGGCCTACGCACACGCAAAACGCACGCACCATTTTCGCGCAAATGTGCGTCAAAAAACGCTACCACAATGCGCGTGTACCCGCATTTCATGCGCGTATTTCCTTTTGTTATTCACTCTCATAACTGTGCTTTGTGTGGCATTCTTCTTTCCAACAGAAAACAAAACAAAAGGGAATTCCCACAAACGCCGCTAAAAGGATACATGTATCTCCGCAACGACAAACCAAAGCAGAGCACTGCAGTCAACGATAAAAATGGCAACACCTTAACCAACAGTGAGGATAGAAGGAAGCGGTGGAGAGAGCATTTCATGGAGATACTCAATAGGGAGGAGCCAGCCGACCCGATCAACGAAGAAGATTGTGAGCAGCAGGACATAGCCGACATAGACACAGGACCCGTGAGTAAAGCTGAGATAAGGAGGGCAGTAAAGAGTCTTAAGAATGGTAAAGCCCCTGGCGAAGATATGATAACAGCAGAGCTATTGAAGGCAGACCTTGAATTTACTACCGACAGGGTGAAAGACCTTATAGACACGATCTGGAGTCTGGAAAAGGTTCCACGTAAGTGGAAAAGGGGACTCATTATTAAGATACCGAAGAAGGGGAACTTAAAGGAGTGTAAGAACTGGCGGGGAGTGACCCTCTTACCGGTTGTTAGCAAGATATTGGGAAGAATTGTAATTGATCGCATTCGCATGGGGATTGACCGTAGGCTCCGTAAGGAACAAGCTGGATTCAGATCAGGTAGAGGGACGACGGAGCAAATTTTCATCTTACGCAATATACTAGAACAGGTGAATGAATGGTAGGCAACTCTCTATTTAAATTTCATAGATTTCGAAAAGGCGTTTGACTCAGTGCACAGGAATGGCTTATGGATGATAATGAATCAATATGGTATCCCACAGAAAATCATCAACATAGTTAAAGCGCTGTACGATGGCTTTGAGTGTACTGTTGTTGAACAAGAAGCAACCCCAGAATGGTTTGAATTAACGACTGGTGTCAAGCAAGGATGCACAATGTCTGGCTTTCTTTTCCTGCTCATTATAGACTGGATAATGAGGCATACTGTGAAAGATGAGGGAACCGGGCTAAGATGGAAATTTACATCAAAACTTGAGGACCTCGATTTCGCTGATGATGTAGCTTTAATTTCATCAACACAAAGGCACGTGCAGTTAAAAACAGACAGGCTAGTAGAAAATGCAGAAAGGACAGGCCTTCGGGTAAATGTCGGGAAGTGCAAAGTCATGAGAGTAAATGCAAGGAATAATGAAGCCATCACAGTGAATGGTCTGGCGCTGGAGGATGTAGAGAAGTTTATCTATCTAGGAGCCACAGTATGTAAACAAGGGGGCGGAGAAGAAGACATCAAAGCTAGGCTAGGGAAAGCGAGAGGAGCGTTCGTGAAACTAAATCGAGTATGGAATTCCAGCAGTGTGACAAGAAAGACAAAGATCAGGTTATACAAGACACTGGTTAAACCAGTTCTTATGTATGGTTGCGAAACATGGAAAATGAACGAAGGTGATGCTAAGAAAATCGATGTGTTTCAGAACCGATGCCTGAGAAGGATAATGAAGATTAAATGGCAAGATAAGGTTACCAATAAAGAGCTACTGGAAAGAGCTAACGTAGTGAAGTTGAGCGAAGAGGTAAGAAGAAGGAGATGGCGATTCATTGGACATATCCTCAGACAACAACCTGACAACGACTGTGTTACAGCCCTGACGTGGACCCCTGAGGGAAAGAGAAAGATAGGCCGGCCAAAAACAACCTGGCGGCGCACCGTAGAAAAGGAGAGGTCCAGAGC
The DNA here is from genome assembly GCA_964020085.1 of Micromussa lordhowensis. Taxonomy (NCBI): domain Eukaryota; kingdom Metazoa; phylum Cnidaria; class Anthozoa; order Scleractinia; family Lobophylliidae; genus Micromussa; species Micromussa lordhowensis. The sequence continues at coordinate 3,419 of CAXHUQ010000647.1, read as the reverse complement.
AGGGTGGAAGTCCTGGGGAGAGGTGCGCGCCAAAGCGCAAGACAGGAATCGTTGGAGAGCACATGTGGAGGCCCTATGCGCCACCTTGGCGCCAGGGGACAGGAACTAGGAACAATGCGCGTGTACCCGCATTTCATGCGCGTATTTCCTTTTGTTATTCACTCTCATAACTGTGCTTTGTGTGGCATTCTTCTTTCCAACAGAAAACAAAACAAAAGGAAATTCCCACAAACGCCGCTAAAAGGATACATGTATCTCCGCCGACAAAGCAACAGCTGATACGTTTTTCCTTTGCCATGTTTTTCGATCGGGCTCTACAATCATATCACTGAACGAATGAAAAACAAGTTTGAATTTTCATATATCTGGTTCTACAAGTCATAAGCAAGTGCTTAGAACGGGAACGCGTTGTTGTTGGAGTTTTAATTTGTGATAAAATTTATTTTGACGCGCCAGACACGAACAGTGCTTGCGAGCGAACTTGAATTATGTTGTTTTCAACAAGACATGCGACGCAACATTGTTGTCACGATTTTGTGACGTAAAGTTTGAGAAAAAAACTGATTCTTATCTCTTATTCTGTAAGGCGAAAGAAAGTGCTTTAAATGGGAAATGTTTCTTTGTTTAGCTTTTATTGGAAACGAAATCTACATTGACGAGACAGACAAAACAAATTTTTGCGAGCGTTGAATGAAAAGTCAGACGGGCGATGCGTCATGTGTGATAACAGATTCTTTTGATGATTTCTCGATGGGACGTTTTGAATTTTCATATCACTGGTTTTATAAGGCGCAAGAAAGCTCTTGAAACGGGAAAAATGTTCCACTGTTTAAGCTCTTTTTTGAAACAAAATTTATTTTGACGTGCTAGTCAAGTTTTCGCGAGCGAATTGTATGTATTTTATGTCCATAATGACATT
>CAXHUQ010000646.1:0-7500 GCA_964020085.1 Micromussa lordhowensis | reverse complement strand
TTCCATGTTATTCTATTTTAGCATCCCACTCTTGGTTGGAAATATTATTTCACCTTTTCCACCATACAGTAGTCCCCTTTAAGGTAAAAACAATTTAACATTAGATAATGTTTCAACAAAATCACCCATTGTGGGTGTAAAGTTGTAACAAAGTATTAATCCTATTCATTTTTTATTATTTCCTTAGGCTATGGCAAAACGAAAAGACAGTGACACAGGATTCCTTCACTCAGTTTCACCTTTGAAAAAATCAAGAACAAATAAAGATTACTTTGTGTGTTCCTTACAGACATCTCCATCAAAGTACACCAGTGTAATTGGATTCGACAAAAAAAATCATGAACAAGCACTACATTACAACAAGACAGGGTCTCCCTTGAAGTTGGTTGGAGTGACACAACAAGATGATCAGCTATTCATCAATTCTGCAACATCCATAGTTAAAGTGAATGCAACAGACGTTGATTTTGAGATTAAACCACCTCTGGATGATGCAAACGCCAACACAAACAGCCAGCCTGAAACTACTGCAGCCAACATCACCTTGGGAGAAATGCAAAAATTAACCCATAACCAGAGAGTAAATGTGACAGGGGTAGTAACCCTAGGAGACTTACCACCAAAGGAGGTCAGAAAGCGAAATGGCGAGGTAGGACAAGTAAAGGAGGACTGCATCATTGAAGATGACACAGGTTATTCAACTATTCATTTCTGGGATGACATTATAACCAAAATTGAAAGCTCAAGATGCTACAGCATCAAGAATTTAAGCGTTAAAAATTTTTCTGGAAATGCTTTACTAGGCACAACTCCTGACACTACCATTTCAAAGAGTGACACTATTATTAAAGGAGTAAAAGGGAAAGATCTCCTTTCAGATGGAGAAATGACTAAAACAATATCTGAATTTAAGTTTGTAGACAAATTAAATATTTTCACATGCTGTCAAATCAAAGCATGTAACAAAAGAATGCCTTACGTTTTGAACTGTAAGGTAATTACTTGCCCAAGTTGTGGCACGTCCCAGAAATTTTCATATGCAAAATCAGGAATCACAGCACGATTGTGTGCAGAGATAGATGGGAAAGATATGTGGTTCACAGCGTTCAAACGATGTCATGCAAAAATTGCTTCTCAAAGTCAATTTGACCATGCAAGCAAAATCTAATGAAATCACGGAAGCTCTTCTTGGTATAGAGAATATCTCTATTTGCTATGATACGAAGTCAAATTTTATCAAAAATATTATCAATTAGCAGAAAAAAACATGCAAAACAAATGTGTAATGTTTATTTCAACATGAACAATAAGAGAGACTTAACTCAACTCATAAAGTTACTAGTATAGTTTTTGGAAGTTACTGTTGCGTTACTGTTGGCCTATACTCAAAGGCCCTTTGTTATAAATTTTAAGGGTATTACTTGCTCAAATTTTGTTACATCAGAGAGATTTGCATCTGCGTGATACGGGATATCAGCACAATTGCGTGCAAAGATAGATGGGAAAAATATGTGGTTCCAGCCTTCAACAACATCCACAATTTGCTTCTCAAAAAAAGGGCAATGAAGCAAACAAAATAATGAAAGCTCTTCTGGGTATAAAAATATTTCTCTTGAAGTCACATCTCATAAAAAAACCATTGTTAATAAGCAAAATAAACATCAAATACAGCAATGATGTGTTGATTAATAGCTAAAGAAATATTTTTAATAGGCAAAACAAAATCCAATGTGAACAAAAAATTAGTTTACTTAACACCTCAATTGCTTGTTAGTTTTCGATAGTTACTGTTTCGTGATTTTGGATTTTGTACTTGTACACGCCTCTTTTATTCAAGGATTGTAACTGTTTCGAATTGTGAAAGTTTCTGCGTTTATTTTCAATAAAATTGTCATTCCATGTAAACAGCATCTTCCTTGCGTCCAGGCAATTTAAGCGTTCACTACAGTTTTGGTTTTTGTTCACCAAGAGTCCTCTGGTGCTTTTTCTTTCTCCCTCTAAGAACTACATTTCCAATAGCCACTTGAGGAAGAACTACTTTCTGAATGTTCCACCTCAAAATACAAAATATTATTTCCACATTTCAAGTATCACCTGGTTACCTCTCTTGACAGTAGTCCTAACAAAAACAACACTAATAACAATGTCAATAAAAACGACAAAATTAATGTCATTATACAAAATGACAACAACACCCTCGGCGCTTCTCCCAAGCTATCCTCAACGTCTCTTCTATCTCTCAACAGCCAACCGCCCGCATTTCCTAACTATTGGTTACTGCTAGTTCTAGATAGAATAGAGAAATATTCAGTGGAACGATACTAACATCATAATTGCAATGAAACAAGAAAAGGCCGCCAAAGCATTCTAGATGATGTGTCAAATACCTTTTCCAGGTGCCATCATTTGAGCTAGCTATTCTTTTTAGCCACACCATAAAAAATATAAAAATATTACTTTCAGCACTTGAGTGAAAAGTGCTCTATGTATTTGTTGTACACAAAATGATGTACCTGTTTGAGATTCAAGATATATACCATAATATTATTGGGTAACCTGAATTTCTTCAATCTGCTGAATGATTTCAAGTTTTTACATGTACATGTACTCTATCCATGTAAGTGTTCCTAGCTGCAGTAAACAATTTTACATACTCAACAATTAACAATCTGAAAGAAATTGACTTTGTTATTACTGCCCCAATGTTGTTTCCAGTAGTTTGATGGCTGTCTATAAGTGAACAAATGCCATTCTGTTTTACCCTATTCATATCTATTCTTGGTCAAAGACTGTTCAACATAGGCAATCAAATCACAATAGTCATCTGCATCTGTAAACTTGGTCCTCCAGGTTGGGGGTTGAGCAGCAGGCTAACCCCCTACTCTCATAAAACTTTCATGGTTACAGAAACGTCTACAGGAATTCATATCATTCAATCAGTCTTGGGCGAAAGAGGGGCAACCCCAAACGGGATTGAAATGACGCAGTGCAGCCAAACCCACACTGTGGACGCTGCAAGGCCGAACCGACTACTCACACCCAGGACTACCATTAAGATTGGGACATGGAATGTCAGAACCATGTTTGAGGCAGGAAAAGCTCAACAGATTGCAAACGAAATGAGTAGATATAAAATCAGTCTTCTTGGTATCAGCGAAACAAGATGGACCAAGTCCGGAAGGCTTAGGCTAGCATCTGGCCAAACGATACTCTATTCAGGCTATGAGGATGACCACGCAAGGCACATGCACGGAGTAGGCTTTATGCTATCAGCGGAAACAGCCAAAACATTGATGGGATGGGAACCGGTTAATGCAAGATTGATTACTGCAAGATTCTATGGTACCGCTACTAACATCTCAATTGTGCAAGGATATGCTCCAACAAATGACGCAGAGCCTGAGGAGAAAGTGGAATTCTACGATACCCTGCAGAGCACCATTGATAAAATACCAAAGAAAGACCTCCTTATCATTATGGGAGATTTTAATGCAAAGATCAGCAGAATGTTAATGGCAGAATGGAATGTTAATGGCAGACACATTCTTTTGGTTACCTCCAGCAACAGCGCTGAAGTACAACAAGGTACAGGAAAGGGTAAAATTATTAATAAATAATTCTAGCCAGAAATGGTAATACCAAAAGAGCTGTAAAAGATCACGATTTTAGCCTTTTCCTCAGTGTCTCTATCTGATCATCAATTTCGTCTGCCTCTTTCTCCTTGTCTTTGATTGTCCTTCTAAAACTGTTAGATTTTCTTAGATGAACCATGTTATCTTCCTTTTCAGCACGCTCAGCTAGTTTTTCAGCACTATCTTGAAGAACTGAACAGTGCTCTAAAAGGCGTTTCCGTTTAACCTTTAAAGAGGAAATCTCGTCATTGACAACCCGGTTTGCTTCATGTTTTTCCTTTTTCTTTTTTTCTTCCTGTTGCCTCCTCTACTCACGGCGAAATTCTAAAGAGGCATTCTTTACAGCATTTCTAAGTTCTTGGTCTATCATGACATGAAGAATGCCACCACTTGTCTGAATGTGGTCATAGATGTTTCTTAAGGCAACAACTGACTTTTGCTTGAGGTTATATTGCATTATCTCACTGTTTATGCTAAAGCCATGTTCAACACCAGCTTGTCCATGAGATAACACAACAAGGCACTTGACAAGATCCAACAACTTCTGGTATTTGCTGCCTTTGAGGTATGTTGCCAGGAAACAGTCAACACATTCGCTGCTGACCTTGTCATATTCTTCAAATTCATGTAAAGTTTTTGGATTACCATGAACATCATCTGCAAGAAATGACGCATATTCCTTCTTCAGGAAGTCAACCTCGGTTTCCTTGACCTGTTTAGCATCCAAGAGAATGCTCAGAAGCCTTTCAAACAGCTTTACTGAGATGTTGATTGGACCTGCCATTACCTGGGGGTCTAGATATCTTAAAAAGCGAGCTACTGGAAACTTTAATGGACACTTTTCCAGTAACTTTTCACTAGTGCGAGTGAGAAATGCCTTACAATCAAGTTGAAATTGCCTCTGTTCCTGCTGTGTAATTTGCTCATTCTTTCTCAGGCCATCAACTTCTCTCTTTGTGATAATACCAATGTCAACAGCTTTGCTCAGTTTGCTATTATCATTTGATGTAACATCTATCTTTGCCAATTGTTTGAAGGTTTTAGTGGAAGTTGTGACACTTTCTTTCAAGAATCTACTCATTATTGACCTCAACAGCTTCTCTAGATCGGATGCAAGGAATGGTACCATAGGCCTGTTTGTCCGATATGTGACAAAGAAAGGGTGGAAATCTTGTGCCAAGGATATCCAGAAATGGTGCTTTGCTTTGAGCAACTTGTCGAGTGTGACTGCTTTGGCAACATACTGATATCCTTCATGTTTCTTTGGTGCTGTCTTTTCCAGTTCTGCTTGTCTACAATATTCTCTCATACTTGAAAGAAGTGTGAGCGACTTTCCAGCAGCTGCAAGGTTCTCTAGCCACCTATTAAAAACCAAGCAAAGGAGATTGAAATATAAGCATATACAAGTTAAAGGTGATTAAACCTTGCCCAGGTTAACATCAGAAATTGTTTCAAATATGTTGTTGAAATAGACTATCCAAAACCAATGCAAAGTTTCAAATGCACACAAAGAACTACTCTTGCCATAACCATATTATATTGCATAGGAATAATTAACTGAACTGAACTGTTGTCAGTTTAGGGTCATTTTTGCAAAATCAAAATGAAGGAAAACCTTCTATTATAAGATAAATCTGCATCTTTTCTAATGATAATTTTTACATATGGTCATTGCTACACAATGATTGTGATGTCTTGCATTTTTTTAGGAGCTTATCATGGAGGCTTATAAAGATGTCATAAGCAAATATGTGATGGTTGGTGCTGGACAATACATGAGAGATTACCGAAGAGCACAGAAGTAAGATGTTTTTATACATGTTTTTCATTATTTGGACAAACATGCACAGAGTGTGAAGGAAACTTGATCTTTATATTTTTGATAGATAGTCATTGACTTCAAAAAAGATAATTATTCTACAATATTAATGTGTCCAGTATAATGCAATAAAATACATGTATGCACAATTTTCCAGTTTAGTTGCAGAATTTTACTTAGTGACCCATTCTCCATTGCTCTATGAACATGAATCAATGGTATCTATAAATCAGTTCATTGGTACCAGGAATAAATATAGTATAAAGTAGCTTAGATTGTGGATGTATTTACAATAATTGCTGCAGCTGTCGTTTCTACGCAGCCAATGTGCAGATTGAAGAGCTTAAGTATACATGTATTATTAATATTTTTGTTCTGTTCATTAACCCATCTAGGTTAAAGACTGCAGAGAACCGAAAAACTGTTCTTGAGCGAAAGAAAGCTTTAGAGGAGAAAAAAAACAGCTGTACCCTTCTCTGAGATATAGGGAGACAAGTCAGGTGGGAATACTTACTAGCCACATACTACTGCAGCAGTTCCTGGAAAAGTTTGATGAGGCTGCTTTTGAAAAAGCATACAATAAAAAGCAAATCCAGTTGCTTTGCATAGGATATGGCCTTCGACCTAATAATCGAGAAACGAAGAAAAAGATGATTCAGGATCTTCTCCCAGTTATTAAAGCCATTGATAAAATGCCACAAGCATACTTCAATGTGTTGCAGTCTCAAGTCAACCTCGATGAGGGTACTCAAAGAATCACTTTAAGGATCAGCAGAGCTGGCTGAAGTAATGAAGGGTATCCTTAATTTAACACTTGAAAACATAGGCTGCAAAATATTGTCAGTTTTCACCATGCAAATGATTATGTGAAAACAATAGTCCCATTGTTTTCTAACAAAACAATAGTAAGTCAGCAGTCTGTATTTTACACTTCTCTAAGTTATTTCCCAGTCTCGTCTCTCTGTAAATCATAATAACAATACAGTTTGTGTCATTTTTGTTCACAGAGGTATGTCCACTGGGCTGTCATTAAGAGCTGGGGGCCAGGGATTTCCACAAGGTACTTTGAATGTGGCCTGATGTGGGCTATTTTCACGGGAAAATTTAAGAAGAAAAAAAAGAACGAAAAGAAATCCCTAGCTGTTTGATTCCCAACCGATCATGTACTTGTTGTATTTACCCGCCATTTTGAAGTCTTAGTGACAACCCTGTGTTCATGTACATAAGCTGAAATGTAAGTAAGCAAACAGTGGTTAGTGGCCTAACCATTCACAATGCTACTATGGTAATCAAAGTTCGAAAAATAGTTCAAGTAGATGTAAATACATACAGCTATAATCACAGTGATCTTCTGGCCATCCCAACAATAATCAATTATTTTCAAATCTATTTAGACTGGTAACTAAGCACATAATTTACTAATTGATGGGATACATGTTATGCATTATGATAAAGGAGAATACCGTAAAACTCCGAAAATAAGCCCTGGGGCTTGTATTTTTCAAAGGCCCTTTTTGAGGGGCTTGTTTTTGGAGGGGCTTATGTACGGAGGGAAATTTGCATTTCAAAATCAAGTGGGTTAGCTTGTAGTGGGAAGGAAATGTGCCATTTTTGCTTTGTTTTACTTTGTATTCGAGGGCAAATTTCAAGAACAAGCCTGGGGGGATTTAACGGAGGGTTTCTTGCGTTACGAATTTGGGGGGCTGTATTTTTGGAGGGGCGTATACATGGAGGGGCTTATTTTCGGAATTTTACGGTAACTGATTCTGAACAACTGGCCCCTTGCTGGTACTCTGAGTGCACATGTCAGGATGGCCACTTAATGGAGATTCAACCATACACTGTAACAGGGAATGTCAGTTCTTTCTTTTCCTAACTCCAGCAGCCCCTGCATTGCTTTTCCTGCTTATGGTTGTCTGTCCATATCTTATTGAATTTTGAGCACATTCTTGCAAGTGAAATGTTGGATTATTGTTCTGCCCATTACATGCTCTGACTTGGCAGAAATGATTTTCAATGCAGTCTTGATTGATGAAATTTCTTTAATTT
>CAXHUQ010000644.1:0-13000 GCA_964020085.1 Micromussa lordhowensis | reverse complement strand
GAGGGCTTTGTTTCTGTGGCGGCAAGAAGATACGAGTTCATTACGTTTGTTTAGTGTTGATAGTTCGGGTCGGCAGATGATTAGAAATTTTTCTTTGAGGCAGAGGTTACATCTTTTACTTGAGCTGTTGTACGGCGAGTGCGATGAGAGAATTTGCCAGGAAATAAAGTGTTCGATGTTGTTGTCTTTGAGTGTCCAGATGTGCTTACTGAGTTCGGTGGAGTTTCTGTGTTTAGCGTGGCGGAATGATGCAGTGTGATTTCTGTATCTTGTTTTGAAGTCGTTCTCTGTGAGTCCGATGTACGTTTCTGTCGTGTTGTTGTCTTTGCGTGTAACGGTGGCTTGGTAGATTACGGATGATTGTTTACAGTTTTCGTCGAGCGGGCATATGTTCTTTTGTCGGCAGTTGCATGTCTTGTTATTATTAATGGAAGCGGCGGCGGCGGTGTCATTAGCCTGTGCGGATGCAGTTAGGATGCGCTTGTTATGGTTGTCGATTATTTGTTTCGTGTTGTTCATGCAGCTGTAACTGATCTTGACGGTGTTTCGGTTGAAGATTTTCCTTAGCTTGTGATCTTTGTGAAAGTGCTTGTCTATTAGGGCGAGGAATTTGTGTCCGATGTTGGTGCTGGTGCTCTTGCTAAAAGGAGGGTTGTACCAGAGTATGTTATTGCGCGGTCTGTTTTTCCGTTTACTTGTTTTGGCTGGTTCGTACTGTAGTGTGTGGTGATATCCACTTTCGTCGAGTGCTTTCTGGTATGGAGGGGCGGCTTGGTCAAAAGATGCTTTGTCAGATGATAGGGAAGACAGTCGTCTGTTGATACCGACGGGAATGTTCTTTGTGGTGATTGGCGGATGGTTGCTCTCGCGGTGAACGTATTGCAGTGATGTATTCGGCTTAGTGAATGGCTGATACGTGTTTCGGTTGAGGTTAAATGTGACGTCCAGGAAGTTGATTACTTGTTTGTTTATATATATATATATATAAAAAATGTGAATGCAAATTCAATGTAAAAATCAAGGAGTGCTTAGCAATGCTTTGGGCTCTTCGCAGTTTATAATTGCAAGAAAATCAAAATAAATATATCATAATATTTGTATTTCGTCTCCCCATTGATGAAAGTTTTAGTTATTTACTTTTAAAAAATTTAAACACTTACCAGCAACCACATTCTTTTTTTTTTAATTCTTCTGGTTTGTTCAACACGCAGTTGATACAGATCAGATGATCGCACCATAGCACGACCCAATCGAGCTTCACACCTGATTTCATGACATAGCACATGATACAAACTGAAAAAGATTTGAAACGGAATAAATGAATTAAATTCAATATTTATGATACTGGTAACAAATATTTAATGTTTAAACTATACTTACTCCATTTCGCCATCATTTTTACTCGTCGACGAGTGTAATTATCCATTTCAGTTTTCAAAAAGTTTCTTACTATTAGAGATTCACTCTACATACAACCGATATATATTATCGAGCGACACAGTTGTAAGCTGCACATCAATTTAACTTCTCTTCAGATATAGATGACAGGTGAAATGACAGTAAGAATGACATTTTGCAGAAGCAGAATTAACTCAGTTCTCAAGGTCTTTTAATTTCCTGCGACACTGAAAAGAATGGGAACAGACTGTACTTGGATCTAGTTAAGTCTATCTAACAATCTGAGACTTATATTACTACACTTCTAAGTTGTGATTGTATTGCTTATTATCAACTGCTTCATTAGTTGCATTTGAAATTCGCAGGGTCGATATCTTTGTGCATAAAACTAGGAACAAACATTTACTGGTATTATGGGCAGATCTAGGGGGAGGGTGCAGGATGTGCGCACCCCCCACCACCCCTGAGATAAAGCCTTCTTCTTCGTATTTGGTTTTAAAATTTGTTTAATTCACCGGTCAGTGACTTCATTGCTTAGAGGTGCATCCCCTCCTAAAAAAAATCTCAAATCCACGCTCATGGCTACTGATGGGTCGGTACTTGCTGGCGAAGTCAAGGGCCTTTGAGAGCAACTTCTCATTGATTGAAGGGTAAAATTCACATACGTTGAAACATGAAGGAGAGCTTCTCTTTATTCTCTAAGCTGTTGAACCATTGTAAAACTCTGAGTAGCAATAAATGTCTTCGACCAAATAATCCAACTCGACAAATCTATATATCTGAGCGAATTCGCTAGAAGGTGGCCTCTGAGGTTTTGGCTTGAGCATGGGCACCGCCTGTGCTCAAGCCATTGTGGCCGCTCAAAATGCAGGGGGCTTGCCGTCAAGGCCTGCATTTCCAAGCTGCCCAGGGGCGGTTCTAACAGTGGGTGGGTGGCTCTGAGTTGTGTGTCAAAATCACAGGGCTGGGTGGCTATTCTTTTTGAGACTTTGACTGCAGTTAGAGTATGTGGTCGCCTTAAGTGGATTTGACACCTTAGGTTGCCTTGGGGATTTTTTCCCGGGCTAGTGTAGGCCTGAATGGTAGTTTTCTTTTGATCACCCATTAGAGTCAGCCCACAGTGTGCAGTGGGTGGGTGGTTGGCGGGTGTGTGACCAGAGCACAGGGATGGGCAGGGGGGGCTTTTGTACTTGGTGACGGAAGCAAAATTGGCTTGTTTTGACTATTTCTTTAGTCACCTTTTGAGAAATCCAGTTAGATATCTGGGCGTTTCTCTCCAGAATGGCATTCTGTGAGCCAGGCCGGGTAAATCGAGTGTCATCAGCTGAATTTTGACTGATTTTCAGGCGTTCGGCCCTTGATATCTGAGCGAATTCGCGAAAAGGTGAAAGACAACAAAATAGTGCGACAAGTATGTATCCTTTTTCTTACTGTTCAATTTGGATGTAGGTAAATTTCCACTTTTGCTATAATGTTGACGTGGCACAGATATATTTTTTTTACCCAATGGGCTCCTTTTTAATTGGTTATTCTATTGGGATGACCTCATTTTAACATCAAGAAGTGCCGCTGGATTTAAAAAAAAGAACTAAGTATCCTCCACGATTATAGCGAGAAATGGCTACTAAAAGTTAATCTTAAAAAGACAAAAACATTATTTTTGCAAAACCAAAAGTGCGAATCAACATGTGATAAGTTCTCTTCCTTTTTAAATGGAACTTCAATTGATAAGGCCTTGCAGTACAGTTAGCTTGGCATTACTTTTAACATAAATGGAAGTTTTAATTTGCTAATTGCAAAGTAAGTTTTGCTTGAAAGCCAGAAGATCAATAGTTGCTTCTAAACGTTATCTTGACTTTAATAAACTACCTATCAGTACGTGTAACAAACTATTTGATACTTTATGTCTTCCCATTCTTTTATACGGATCTGAAATCTGGGGAGCTTACGATGACATGAACATAAAAAAATGGGAGAAAGATGCTGTAGAAAGGCTACATACACAATTCTACAAATATATTCTTGGCCTTAATAAACGAGCACCTAATGTGGTAGCTCGTAATGAAACTGGACGACTTTCTTTGAAGTTGAATATCTTATTAAGAATAATAAAATTTTGGATACATCTTGAATCTCTTCCAGAAAACAGTATTGCCAAACAATGCTTAATGATTTCCAATCAATTAGCAAACGAAGCAAAAATGTTAGGGTAATGAAATTATACACAATTATAAAGACATTTAACATCAGTCACATATATAACAAAATCATTCAAACTAACAATATAGCAATGATTACAATCAATTTAAAAAAAATAAAATGTCACATTTCAAACAATTTAAAAATCAATTAACTGGAGTTAATCTGCTCTAATAGGAAATTATTTTTCTGCTCTATATTTAAAACAGATGTAAGCAAATCCCATTATTTAGAACAGGTAAAGAACCTAAAGCAGAGATGAGCTGCAGCTAAACTACGATCATTCAATCACAGTCTCAGAATCGAATCTGGACGACACTGTGTACCTAAATTACCTGAATGTCTTAAACTTTGTCAACACTGCCGCTCTAACCAAATTGAGAACGAAAATCTTGAATACTGAAAAGACTATATTCCTGTTCAATAATGCTAACTCTTTCATTTGTAAGAAACAGAAACATGTAATCTTACTTAATTTAAAGTGATTAGTGTTATATTACTTATTTTTTAGGTAATACCATCTATATATGGGAATACCAATAAATTGCTGTTGTTGCTTCCTAAGGCTTATTTGGACAAAAGCGATCGATCTTGTAATCATTTCAGGACGATAGATCGTCAAATACAAAGATCTTTCCTCAAAACTCATGATGTATCGATTTCTTGCTCTCGTTTCCCAAAGGCATCACCTGATAAATGTAATGAGATGTTGATGAAAGGTGCATATTTAAGCTGTTTTAAATTGCAGGTGTTTTACTCAATGAGATAACTGCGATAGAGGTACAGCGAAATTTCCTTACCCATCATAGGGTGCTACTTGGCAAAGGCAAAGGCGCACATTCCAGCTCCTCGAGGATCACTTGGGACATTATGCAACTACAGACAAAACAAGTAACATTGTAATGTTATACCACTAACTTTATAATTATTATATTAAGGGAAGTTATTTTAACCATTCAGAATGAAAAAGAATTATGTTGATACATACCTCAATCGGTGGTTCTGGCTTGGGATAAAGGGACCTGTATGTTGCAATGCGTTGGTGCATTACCTGCCCCCCAAATTCTATAGCCGGCTCTCTTCTCGGTCGTTGGAGCCGTATTCCGGAATAACCGCGGATTTTTGCTGCTTGCACGGCGGGCTTCATATCCCACAATCTACTTCTTGCCAGCTGTTCTAATGCTTTTTTGAATTGCTGAGAATAAAGAAACAGTATGAATCAACTGAGTGTGAGTACAAAACCACTTTATAACACGAGTTGTGCTTTTCATTGGAAGTAAACCACGGAATAAATCATTTTTTTTGTATGGGTTAACCTTAGACAAACATTCATTATCAATGCATGTCCCTGAGGCAAGTCTTAGTTTTCAAGAGCTTTACAAAATATGCTAAGCTGACCTTACCAGCTGAATACACTGAAGCGCTTTATACCTGGCACGAAATTGGATAGGAAATTTCGGTGGAGTTTTTTTTATGCTCGACTATCTCGACTGCCTTCCACATATATCAACTTTGGTTCTTTTCTAGTAGGTATGTAAGTACTTCGGGGGAAAATGATTTTGCATGTTTGAGAAGTTTATACAGTTTAATGTTTAAAGTGCACCTAACCCCAAAAAATTTTTTACGCTAAAACAATAAAGCTTATTTTGTGGAGTAATGTGCCGCAAAATTTTTCCGATTTGGTTAAATCCTTGAATTTCTGTGCCCCTTTGAAACCGAGTTTCGTATGGTTCACGACCGAGCATGGGGAATCTGGGGAGAGTAAGGCCGTGACGTCACTTCGAGAACGAAAGCTTCGGCTGTCCCAGTCGGGCCTTTTACTCTGTGCGAGCGTAGAAGCCTTTTTGCCGCATAAGTTTTTCGCTGGGGCTCCACAGTCGACAGATTTCTGTTTTTATCAACAATATCTTCTACTTCGTCTGGTTCTGAAATGAGCTTTGACTCAGAAGACTCCGAAATTTATTATATCGCTGAAGAGAATGACGACTCGCACTTATCAACAACGCAAAGTGAATAGTTAAACGATGACGACCGAGCTGATTTATACGCTGAAAACTCTCTGGCCAACGAAGAATGGACAGCCAAATGAGGTGGATGCTGACAAAGACATCGAACGAGCTCTGATGGACAGACCCGAAGGCAATGATATGTAGAAGTCAAAGAGTGATACTAGTAAGACTGTAGCGCGTGGCGCGTATTTACTATTTTCGCGCATTCTTCGATCTCGCATTAACATACTTTCGTATAAATAAAAGTCAAGTCCCTTTACTTTCTCAAATTATTTTAACTTCATGCGTTCAAAGTAGATCAAAATGATTATCCCATGACACAATGCTTGTGTTCTTTTCGTGCGAGTGTGGAAATTGTAGCGTCGCTTCCCTTCAAAACATCAGCGATGTTATTGTTGTTATTATTGTATTAAAGTGAGTTAGATGGTTGTCAAGACTCAAAGAAGAATGATCTTGTTCTTGAAGATATTGGTGCTGATGTTATCTTAAAGTGTGTTACTGAATATCCAGGAATTAAACCTGTATGGCTCCAGAAATGGAGTTTTAAGATTAGTAGCGGGCAAATACAAAACTATCTGTCAGCTGTGCCGACTGACTGCTGTTGTTTCTCAGATCAGATGCAACAACGGCAGCATGAATCGATGGACAAGCGGTTATTCCAAAGCCACTGAGTCAACAAAATCCCTTCCTCTCTCTGAAAATCCAGGCATCGAGCGAGATCATCTGGTTTGAATTAAATGCTTTATAGAACAGATCACCGAACACTTACCGGCTATCACTTTTGCACGTTTCGCTTTCACGAAATCGAGCCATCCCTTTGTACGTTTCTTCTCTTCAGGACGATCATCTCCATAAAACGGTATGGCATGTAGTGGAGTATCTCCTGTAAGTTTGTTGTGTTGCTACATGACAATACAGCGCACCTGGCTAGCATTTTTTTCGAACAACTTTTCCGGCCTTTCCCACAGAAACAAGTAAATATGCGAATCTCAGAATCATCGTGTTCTCGATCTGACGTCACATCCGGCCCTCGACCCATTCCCCGTTAAACTCGGTCGTGAACCAAAATGGCGGCATTTTGACGTACTTTGACGAGCCATAGAAAATCAAAGATTTAACCAAATCGAAAAATTTTTGCGGCACATTACTCCACAAAATAAGCTTTATTGCTTTAGCGAAAAAAAGTTTTTGGGGTTAGGTGCACTTTAACAATTAGCATCCAATAGAGCTTACTTTAATCTTCTCACTTATACGGCACTATATTGAGACTCCACTCTACTACAACTGTAGTATACGCAAACACTTTCGCTTCATTCACTTCTAGTACATTTAAGTAACCTCTGCGCAAATCTACCCAAATGCTAAATTACCTTTCATCTCCACGCCACCCTACTACAACTTTAGGCAAGTTAACTTTACCAAGCTCTACAATCCCATCAAGGCCTGTTAAGCTCAACGCAACTCAACACCATTACAGCTTTTTTGGACTGCTCTCACCTACACTAAACTTTTCCGTACTCTACTATAACAGCTCAACCCACCTGCAATCTACCAATATAACTATACTCAATAATCACAATTGAATTCAATTGAGTCGAGTCTAGGCGAGAAGAGTTAAGTTTAGATGAGTGGTTGAGTAGAGGATTGAGACAACTGTATGAAAACAATTGTGTGAAATGGACTTTGACCTACGGTCGAGTTAGTTGAGGCCAAAAAACTCCACTATAAAAGTCTATCCAATTTTGAGACACATTTGAAGCGCTTTATACAAACACTATTTTGAGCACAGTGAACGCGCCTTAAATCCTCAGGGGTACCTAATGAGTGCATCTGTAAAGTGTGATATATAGCCGGGGAGGAACATGACTGTCATTTTTTTCTCAATCTGAACTGAAATTCTTTGTGATTTACAGTGCAGCATCAGCTTTGGAAAACACAAGCTGATCCCAACCGGCTGAACGTGAATCCAGGTTTTACAGCCTTCCGAACTATTTGGTGTCATTTTTGGCTACTGTGCTGTCCATCATGTGAAGGTGTTAAGTGCATCTGTCACAAAAAAACAGACCAGTTAAGTATGGTAAGGTAAGGTAAAGTCTGCATACGAGCCTAGTGGCTCATCAGTTAAGTATGGGGACCATGAAATTCGAAATCCTTAATTCTCACAATTGTTTGTGGAATGATAGCATTACATGTACTGATTACACAGAACATAAAAGTTTGGCAAGCTGCTCTCAATAAGCCAAGAAATTGGGCAGCCTTTTTCCCGTAATCCGAGGACTAAATTTTATCATCAAAAATAACAAAAATGGGGCACATTTCATTCTTTTTTTCTACATAGTGAAGAGAAGATGACATCCTTCCTTGGCAATATATGGAAATGGCATCGTATATGTTCCAAGGCAATATCATTAAAATCACCTACCATATAAAGGTAAAAAATTCAGAGGTGATCAAATGTGAATATCTATGTTAATTTTCCGATACCAACATTTTCCACTTTTTTAAAAAAATGCCACAACTGTATGTTCTAGTAATTCAGAGGTTTCATTTATATATGGGTTTAAAGTAGATGGCCCCAGCTTCCGAAAGCTACCAAGAACTTAATGGGCAATAGCATATTATGTGTCTCATGAGCTGCGTCTTCTACCTCTATTTTGTAAACTAAAGGAAAAAAAGGTGTATTTTAATGTCTTAACAACTTGTCGTCCTTGAGAAGTTTTAAGAGATTTGAAATATCCTAAATGTTTGAGAAGACGTTTCCTGTCACAATCACATTTTTTGTTGTTTCTATTACTTTTTTTTTGCAGATAATATAAAAAAGAACTGAGTTTTTTGAATTTATTAGACGAGGGGAAGTGGGGTGGGGAGGGGAAGGCAGAAAATGTCTCTTTACCTCCAATTGCTATTGAGTAGCAACCTTTTTGAAATGTTAAGTGCCCTGAACCGCTTAAGTTCATTGTAGCAATGTTTTAGCCGTGACGTCATATTACGTCACATGACGTCATCAACTTCAAAATCCGCCCTTTCGAAATTTTAGATTGTGACAAAACTTCCAACAACTGACAAAAAAGGATTAATAATTAAGAATAAGTCTTAAATAGTTGAGAAATGCAATTTTGTTGTTGCCATCGTACGTGTCTTAAAATGATACTTATCTAGTTGAACTTAACTTTAAGCTGTTTAGACAGAATGTGGTCAAAATAGTCCAGTATCACGTTACATATTTCAGTGCCCTATCGGCTACTTATTATTGCAAGTACAACTGCTTAACACATTTGTTAAAACATCTTTGTATGGAGCTTTGCGGCATTTAAAGTCCTTGGTTTCAATGTCAAGTGAGTCACAGATGCCTTTTAGATCAGCAATGCTAAATTTCTTTGTTAATTTCCCGTCTGCAGCTAACTTGCACAGGTTGTAGGACTCTAGTTGTAGGTGATGGGATACTCCAACTGCAGATTGCCGAATACCACCTTGTTTCTAAGTGAAATGTCCTCTTTGTGTTCCTGCGTTTGTTCTTCAGCCAAAAATTCTTCTACCTCCTCCGAACTGGCAGCTGCGTTTAAAGAACCGTGTTTCTTTTTTGTTGCTGCAAGACGAGAAAAGTATGCTGCAATCTGTTGAGAACTGAGACAGTCACCTCCGACAAATAGACGATTACCCTTATCATCCCGTTCTCCGTGCATTTCCTGAGCAATTTCCCGTTTCCTCGCCAATAAGGAATTTGTCATTTAGATACGCTTTAACAGCTGTAGAAAAATGTGTAGACTTGTGCTTTTTTAATGCCCATCCCATGGTGATATTGCTAACCCTCTTTTCACTCTGCTCAGACTCATTTGAATAATTAGCCCCGAAAAGTGGCTTTGATAGTTCGTCATTTACGCAATCAGCATAGCGACGCCTTATGTAGTCAAGCTGAGACTCTCTGTGTAAGCGACGGACATGATTTCCGACATCCAGGTGCCTCTGGAGCTTCGTTTCAGAATCAAAAGAGCAAGTACACCCATCAGTAGGGCACTCAAATAATGCATCACTTTCAGCATTTTCAGTATCTGTAGGTGTGGCCTTTTCCTCTTCAGTGTGTTTGGAACTCCTTGCCATTGTCCCGCTGGAAAGGCATGCTTCCGGAAAGGCCTGTACTACCTTAACCTTTGGAATTTCAGCTGACGGCATATTGTCTTGTACCACGCGTTTTCCTTTTCCAATGTCAAATGCTTTCCAAAAGCGTAAGCCACCTTCTTCGTAACGAATGTTGTGAATCTGACTAATTCCTTTTATTTTCACGTTTGTGTCAATTTGGCTGGATCTCTGTGGCATTTCTACAACGCTCACTCGGCATCCCTTTACTCCACCATTACTTTCCAGCTAGGCCTTTTTTAGATCACACGCTGTCAGAATGTTGGTCTTCGTCTCTGGCACAAAGCGCCTTGCATGTTGCTTCATTGTTGCTGTCTTTCGATCGCATATGTCTTTGCCATGTTGAGCTTCGCTGAAGTCATAGCCAATGACTCTGATCCCAGTTTCATGACCAATACTGGGAAGGCTAGTCAAAAGATATCCTCCGTGATAACATCTGGCATTGTCTGATCCTAAATAAACTCCTGTTACCTCTGGGTACAGTTTTCTAAGTGTGGACAGTGTGTTCTGGGTAATTGAAGCCACTGCGATCCGGACCTGATCGCAGCTGTCGAAGACATGGACAAAAACTTCTACTGATAAAGAGGATTCTGTCGTTTTTCTTATCACTGCTGTGACGTGCCAGTTTATACCACGCTTTCCATAAAACTCTGCTGATTTTTCCCTGAAGTGCAGTGGCAAAAATTTCATTGTCCAATCTTCCACCAAAAGGGCTTCAGTAGGTTCTAACTTGTCGAGGGCTTCCTTCTTTCCTTCTTCTTGATTCACACTTCTCAAAATGTGAGCTTTCCATTGTTCTATCTTGTCTCTACTGTCATCCAGCAGGAAACGAAGATCACATATGTCGTCACTAGCCATGGAGCACCGCTCAGAAATCTTTCTTATTTCCTCCTCTAAAGAGAGAAATAGATCACGTAGTTCCTGGCATCTATCACACTCGATTAAGTGGCTATGTAAACAGCTCTGCATAAGTTCTCCTTCCTTGGGGTCACTTAGTGCAAAGAATCGACGATGGTCAGGAGACGCAGAGGAAATGTCACTCGTTGAATCGTTCACAACATGTGTGCTGTAGTCCTGCTTTAGGTAACGTTTGCAGGACAAGGCCATAGAACGCAGCCTGTCAGCCTTACTATCGGGTATCCCTCCGTCATAGAGCTTGCTGATAATTTCTAAATTTTCGAATGCCTCTGATCCGTCTGCCGTGTAGTTGTCCAGACCTTGAAGAGATTTTGTCGAAGCTGGGCAGACTTCAAGAATTCTGAACAAAGTTCTTGTACTGGCCGGTTTAAAACCACTTCCCTCACAAATCGCCAAGTACTGTGCGATGATTCGAGCTGGGATCAATTTTCGTATTGGCTTTGGAATCACTAGTTCCACTCCACTTTCGAGTTTCATTTTGGAAGTACCGTATGCTGTCTCTTGTGAAATCATGTCGCTTGTTATGAACCTACATTAAGATGATTTCTTTTGCCATATCTGGTGTGATGTATCTATCAGGAATTGAAACCTTTCGCTTCTGAGTACTTTGAGCGTGTTCGGGATGACAGCAAGCGGTGGATGGTCTCCAGTGTTGGGCAAGCTCGAAGCGGTGTGCCGGACATATTGTCATGACATTTTTTTGTTCATCATTTACATCTTGAATGCCTCAAATTATAATGTGTTAATAGTGATGCTTGTTTCCCATAGAATGCAATTCATTAGGCATGTTATGTTTAAACAGTTACCTGCTCTGTTTAGAAGGAAATCTTTTTCCTGAATTTTCCATGTTTCATGTTGAGTCTCCAGCGAAGTCAGCAGAAGTTTGCTGTTTTCTTCTCTCACTTGTCGATTGCCACGAGGAATTGAGCTCGCCGCTCGCACAAATGAACAAAACATATCTCAGTTCCTGCATTCACTGAGGCATCGTTGAAAAATATATAGATCTAAATAATTTCTCGTCCATATGCTACTGCTCCGTTAGAAAATATCTTACAAATGGCTTCAAGTAACATCTCCCTTTTATCAAATGTGCCATTCAGCCGTAGCCAGTAATAGATCTCTGTTCTCACGCTTTATAACCGCGGCTCATGTGCGGTACGTCTGTAATGTTAGCCGGTTACAAGGAGGATTCATACCATTCCTGGATCCATCCTTAGTAAGGGCCTGTTTACATGGAGGTGGGGGACCCCAGGTAGGTGAGGTAACCCGCCTAGCCGTGGTCAAAGAATGGTCCGCGTTTACATGCAAAGTTACAACCCCGGGGTCCCGGGGCGACATTACTAGACGTTGTTGCAAATGTAACATGAATTCGACCCCGGCTAGGCGGGTAACCCCACCTTGAGACGTTTACATGGCAAAATGTGACCCCGGCTGACAGGGTCACCCTTCCTGACAGACCGGGCAACCCACCTAGGCGGGTTACCCCACCTATCATGTAAACATGATCAAATAAAAATGAGAGATAATATGGATAGGCGGGTTACCTCACCTAGGCGGGTTACCTCACCTACCTGAGGTCCCCCACCTCCATGTAAACAGGTCCCAAATATGCACAAAATATCGAGAAAGGACTGAAAATTTCAAAGTATTAATTAATATAAGTTTCGTGAAGATGCGGTGTCTGTTGAACCGAACAATACTGATTTTCTGATTTCGTTGTTTGAAAACTTTTTGAAGGACATCCTTAAAAGCGCGCCGTACCTTTTTGGCACGCTCATTAACGGAAGGGTCGTTAAGTAGCTAAGATGACTAAGTATGCCACTCACCTTTAGGTCTGGCTACCCGTTACAGCGAAATAATAATACTCTACAGCAATGAAATAAACATCGTTTTATTTTGTGTCACGCAACTTGAAACTGTTTGAATAGAACAAACGTACTCACAAAAAGATCCTAGAAAACAAAATTGCCCAAACATTTTTCTTTCCTATTTCAATATATAGCTCATTACCTTTGTCACAGAGCATAAGTTTTATCAATAGAATGCTGGAATGCATAATTCAAAGATTTTTAAAAACACCGCTTTTATGGCAAAACACTCCTACGAACTAGGGCAGGTTATTCCAGAAGACTATTAAAATGAAATTCAACAGAAACAGAATTAATTTTTAAATAACCTTAAAGAGTTTGTATAGTTCTTCACTGGTACTAACTTTATTTTGATTTGCTACGTCTTGGAGTTGTGAAATACATGTTTAAAAAATGTCAATATTTGTTTTTCTGTAGCGATAAATTGCTGGCAATTTAGGCTTGACCTTTGACCTTACCTTGTTTTGTCAAGGA
>CAXHUQ010000643.1:100000-121730 GCA_964020085.1 Micromussa lordhowensis | reverse complement strand
ATATATATATATATATATATATATATATATATATATATATATATATAATACAATACAAATATGTATACAATGTGCCCTCCCGGTTATTACCATAATGGCTTTATGGCAACTCCTGACTGGATATCTGACTGGATTCGCAAAAACGTGCCCGCAGAATTTCACTTGTCGCTATTAATCTCGATGGAATTCTGTCCTAGAGCTAGCTTTCCACAAGACTTATCGTGGCTGAAATAAAAGTAAATAACTCTCCTGTATACCTTTTGAGGCCGGGAAGACTAAATTCACGGTCGTTTCATGGAATCATGAATTGTACAATTTAATTAAGAGCGCATTTCAACATGAAATTCGAGTCCAGATCAACATAAAAGTTCACGTGTCAAAACCGCGGCCGAGAGTTAATCTATAGCTTTCTGAAGGCCTGCATCACCCTAAATGGACTGGAAAACGAGCTTCCTACACTGACCATCGATCGAACTTCAAACAAACTAGGCCATAAACACTCCACATGTTGTCAGTACGTCAATTATCGACCGGAAACCACACAGATAAATTGCTTCCGCGCTGGCGAATCACAGGCAGTTCTGATAGTTAGCTAAGCCGAGAGCGCCTAAAATTCATAAACTGAACAAGGAAATGCTACTCACGGTCGGATCGGCGCTTGACCTGATGTTCTTGACTCCGCTCGCAGCCATGTTTTGCTCGCAAATAACAATATCCCGGATGTATTTGAATTTCACCGAGCGGGAAAGCAGCCTTTCAACAGTACAACAGATTTTTTTCAAGTCTTTAACCACATCAACGTTCAGGCCAGAAAACGCCAACTGCAGCTAGAAATGTCTACTCCATTGCACGCCTAAGCCCTAAACTGATGTGGCTAAAGCTTTTTGCTGTCTAAAGCAAGCACAACATTATCGCCACACTGCAAACGGCTCACTATTACGGGGCTAAAAATGTCGACCCGTAACATCTCAGAGCCCTTTAATGTACGATAACGGACGACGCTTGCTAGCAAATCGTGGGACTTGCACCTTCATTGGACTTAATGATGTCCTCGGGCAAACTTTGTCGGAGTCACCGCGCGAACTGAAATTCAGACGAGTGTAGCCTGGGCTAAACTTAACACCAATTGAAAAGGGGAGGAGGGGAGAGGGGGGGGGGGGGGGTAGCCATAAATAATAAATCATAGAAAAATAAATGAAACATGCCGCAAGAAGTTTTTTACATTTCATGCTAGATGAGCTTTACAAGGCGCTTCCATAAGCAAAGCCAAAAGACTAAATAAACAAATAAAATCACAGGTTACATGACTGGAGGGGTTAAAATTCTGCGGGCACGTTTTTACGAATCCAGTCCCCTCACCTTTATTATATATAAATAGCTGTTTTAAATTTCAACGGTTACTTTTGAAAATGTATGTAGAGTACATACGAAACGTCAAGTCACCATGAAAATGAACAAGTTCAATATGTTTATCACTGCTGTTTGTGTCTTATTTTTGATCAAACAGCAGTGTTGATTTTCAAATGGAAACAAAAAGTCCTATTTTCACTCATTGGCTAAAAATTATATCTAAGCATGTACTAAGAAGACTGGTTTACTAATTTCCTTACTGAGCACGTGGTATAAACAGAAATTCAGGATATGAAACGTTCAGGTAAATCGCTTACGTGAAAACCTACTTCTCGGCGTTAAAAACCCGTGTTGAGAACTCCAAACGTGACCGCAGCGCTTTGTCACGTGACTTCTAGCGGTTTGCCGTTTGAGGTTTCCACTGAAAACCTTGGTGCTAAATGTCCCTAATCCGTGTGAGAGTTCGTCAAACAGTCGAATACACAAGCTGCACAAATTTCATTTCTAGGCCAGCGCCGATTTCTTTATTACAGAAAGCGATATGACAAGACCAAAATATTTGAGACAGTTCATGCCACTCAATGCTTTAAGTCGATCTTGTAGCTCAACAACGTTAATTAAATGTTCTAATAAGATCTCTAAAGTATAATTTTTCGGTTAATAGGAGAGCTAAGTAAGATCAGCCATCAAATTAGGTCATCATAGTCGTTACATAATTTCTTACCATGCGATGAATACGTGCGATGAATCTGATGATATCAAAATAGCATCTGGAATGGAAGTCCATAAGTTAACCCTCAAGACATCCACGGTCTAATGAGTATTTTAAGCCTTTGAAGATGAGTTATTAGTCCCAAAAGCGTATCATATAGGCCATCGGTGATGGACAACACTCCAAGCAACTGAATTCAATTCAATGCGGGCATTAGTTCCGTGAATTGTCCGCCTTATCTTATACTCTTCCAAGAAACGAAAGGAAGCAAAACATACCATAATACAAGCTGCAATGTGCAAGAACGTACCATCAACGCCCCCCCTGCCTTCCATTCTTCCAACGAGTGAAAAGTGATGGTTCATCACGTGTACCTTTTAGCGGGAAAAACGATTGAAAACCACCCCAGCGTGTAATTCACGATTTCTCCTGAGCCGTTGATTATTAATTAGCATTAGGTAATATCATAAAGAAAAAAACACAGCAAAAAAAACAAAAGGAAAACATGAAAATAACAAAAAAAGAAAATTATAAAAAGTTGACCCCGACCCCGACCCCGACCCCGACCCCGGCCCCGGCCCCGACCCCGGCCCCGCGTTTTACTGACACCCGGTACAGTTATCATGGACCGCGACTGGTACATTAACGAATGCTTACGACAACTTAACGATACTAAGTTCTACAGACGCCTTGACACTGACATTACTAGTGACTGCCAAACACGTGTAGAATTCTACATTAAACGACTGCACACAGATGGCTTCATTGACTACAAAACTAAACGATTCCTCATACAGACTGATCCCAAACCAGGTAGATTCTACATTCTACCTAAAATACACAAACATGGTAACCCAGGACGCCTCATTGTTTCCAGCAACGGTCACCCCACCGAACGCATCTCAAACCTCTGGTCCATAAAACAGCATCTTTCATCAAAGACACTACACATTTCCTCAACAAGCTTGACCAACTTGGACGCTTACCTAGTAACGCTATCCTTGTCACTCTAGACGTTTCATCACTTTATACCAACATCCCACACAACGAAGGCATTGATGCTTGTCGACATTATCTTAATACCCGTGACCGGTCTACCTCCACCGTACGCACTGAGACTCTCTGCGACCTCATTTACCATGAACAGTTTTGAATTCAACGACACCTTCTACATCCAAACACACGGCACAGCCATGGGAACACGCATGGCTCCATCATACGCTAACCTATTCCTCGCCAAATTCGAGACAGACGCACTTACACATGCACCGCACCAGCCACACACCTGGTGGCGCTTCATAGACGACATTTTCATGATCTAGACCAACACAGAAGACGAACTACGCACTTTTATAACTTACCTCAACGACATTCACCCCACTATCAAATTCACTTCATCCCATTCAGCGACATCTACTTCTTTTCTCGACGTCAAGGTCTCACTTAGCCAGTTTGGCAAAGTTGAGACCGATCTCTATTCTAAACCTACAGACAAACGCCAATACCTTCTACAATCATCGTGTCACCCTCTACATACTAAACGATCCATTCCATTCAGCCTCGCTCTCCGATTACGACGCATATGCTCTTCCGACGAAAGCTTCACATTACGCGCCAACGAACTCATCCAATACCTTAACGATCGTGAATACAACCTCTCTTTTCTCAAAAGAGAAATCCAACGAGTTCACGCAATCACACGCAATGAAACACTCAAACCCAGTCTGCCTACCACAAACCAACCCAGTCGCGTTCCGCTTGTTATCACATACAATCCTGCCCTTCGTTCTGTATCAAGTATCATACAAAGACACTTTAAAATCCTTTCGTCTTCCCCACGGTGCAACAACGTCTTTCAAACCACACCTCTTGTTGCTTTCCGACGAACGGACAACCTGAGTGACATTTTAGTCAAATCTAAATTACGTACTGATAAACAAACTAACGTTACCAAGGGATCCTTTCGTTGCGGCAAAAATTGCATCACTTGCCGCTATATCACCGACGGCCGTACAAATTATACTTTTTCTGCCACTGGGGAAATGAGAACCATTAATGATCAAAATCTTATTTACATGATACATTGTCTACGTTGCAACAAACAGTACATAGGTGAAACGAAAAGACGACGACCAGTAGACAGACCCAACCCCTCCTCTAGACCCACTGCAGTTTCAGACCATTTTCTCTCCCACAATCATTCACCTAACGACATAGAACTTATACCACTAGAACTGATACATTCATCTCGTGACGCGTTACGCAAAGCCAGGGAAGCGTACCTTATCGAAAAGGGTCAAACTCTTGAACCCAAAGGTATAAACAAACGAGGAGAAACTTAATCTAATGTTTAACCTACTTATCCCTTATGTATTATATTCCATTTTATTATCTTGTCATTCATTAGTTTGTTCAACGGTTTAGCTTTTTTTGTTTTCTATTTTGTTATCTTTTCATTTATTAGTTACTTCAACGGTCCACATTTTATTGTAATACTATATAGGCTTTTATCTTTGTTGTTTAAATTGTAACGTCTTTTCTCAGTTGTAAACATTCCCTGAAGAAGTCAGGCCGTGCCTGACGAAATATTGGAAATTATATACAGTTAACCCCAACCGTACGGTCAGCCTTTCTGAGTTCAGTTTTTTCAAGCCTTTGCATTTGCTGATCAGAACCTACCAGGTTCCGGTACTTTTGACTTGTCCGTTGGCCCTTTCTAGAGTTTGAAGTGCCGCTGTACCGGATTGGGTCCAGCAGTTGGTTTAATTTACGGCCAAGAAGAAGAAAAGAAGACCTGAGCTCGTGCCCGATTGCAAACGTCGTCTCTATAAACTGTATCGTCAACTCGAACGGATGTACCCCAACCAACGAGGGCAGGGTTCTAAGCCCCTTGTTTGCTAGAAACCTCGCGGCTGGATTCAAGAAAGGTTCGTGCGAAACGTTCGTGTCAACGAGTTAATAAAACAAAATTTATCCTCTCCACATAGTGTGTTTTGAAAAAGGTATAAAAGGCGCAGCTTCATTTCCTCACGTGGGTGGCAAACATGTCACGAGGATCTGGAAATAAAAAGAAAAAAGGGAACCACTGAGAGGCTGGTCCAAAGAAGAAAAAGATTTAAACTGCAGCCACCCGATTCAATGACAAAGTTGCGTAAACAAACTCATTTGTAATCGGCTGCAAAACCAATTTACTGCAGGAAAAAATAAACATGTTATTTGCCGGCTTAGGTCGGTCCGTATGGTGAAAAACTGTGACCTCGGGCAGCATTTTCAAACCCTCGGTCACAATTTTTCACCATACAGACCTCCCAGCCGGCAAATAACATATATTTATTATTTGGCTAGCTCCACGAGCGGGCAAGATGAACCAAATCGCGCTTTGATTGGCTACTCTCTTGCCCGCTCGGGACTTCCCGCCGTGTCCCGCGAGAAAAATTTCCCCAAAATCCAAATAATAAATCCTTTATTGACCAAGCTTTTTCGGTCAAGATGGCTGGATATTGGTCTCGTTCTTTTTTTGCGTGTTTATGGACCTCGACTACGTCTCGGTCCATAAACACGCAAAAAAAGAATTTGGTCAATATCCAGCCATCTTGACCTCACGCTTGGTCAATAACCCATATATATTTTTCGACAAATGTGTTCGACAGCCATAACTCTGAAATTGAAACTGTGCTGGTTTCCAGACGAGGCAAGCTACTGAACTGAAAGTTGTACACAGGTATAGATTTAGCACCCCTTATGCCTGGTAAGGATAAAAACTTTGGTGTCTCTTTTAGTTTTAGAACATGCTGACGTCACGTGCACGCCAAGAATAGTGGTTGATTATTACGTGACCGCTCGATAATCATAGAAACAGTGTACTAAAATTCTTTGAATCGTATTTACCTTGCAACGCTTTGGGAGAAGGTGAACATAGCCAACTTTTTTGGAAGAAGTTTGCCCTCTTCGATAATAACTTGCCACCCATAACCTGAAATGCCCAGGAGGTCATAATAGACCTTTCCCGCATTCCACTTCCGTGCGTGCGAACAATAGCACCAGAGCGAGGTTGGGGTGGACATTTTCATACATTTACTGTATTTTTGTCCACCCGAACCTCGACTCGGTGCCATTGTTTGTTGGAATGCGGGAAAGGTCTATTAGCCAAGGCTGATTGGACAGACACGGCTGCAGGAGGTAGATGTAACTGAGAGCCTGATGTGCTCTCCTTGCGATGGATCTGCAGTGTCTTTGAGGAAATTCCCAACTGTGTACTCAACCCAGATATTTGCACAACAGACAATGGAGCAACTATGGGGACAAAGGAACATCTAGCAGAGGGGGCAGGGGGAAACGTCAGTGTAGTCGAGGTTTCATGCAAAAATTAATTCAGAATCGAGTAAGTGAGCAAGTAACGGAAAATAGGGGCTTGTCAGCCAAACAATACACGCAGACCACCAGACAAAACAAAACCAAGAGTTAAGGATATACACCATTTATTCATAAGATTTGATTACACTACAGTCCAGTAACTTACATAGATGGACAACTGTTTATAAAAATGTCGTCTGAGCATGGTAATATTTGATTACAATAAAGTCCAATCCCAGGAACAGATGGACAAAAATTCTCTTAGTGAGCCAATAACGTGTGAGCTCAATTCCAATTTGAGGTGCAAGATAAAAATACACATCATTAAACCAGTCTAATTCTCCGCTTCTAAAAATCCAAAATTGGAAATATTTGCAATTAAGTCCAATCACTCCAATCTTTTAGTGAGCATGTGAACACGTGAGCTCAATTCTAATTAACAATTAGATTATGAGCTTGAGATTTCTATGAGGTGATAGTTGATGAGGCCGAAGGCCGAATCAACTATCGCCTCATAGAAATCGAGAGCGAATAATCTAATTGTTTTAGTAGAATTCTAACTTAAATTAACGCAAATAACGGTTTCCAATGATTTTCCCACGCATTATTGAACTTTACCCATAAACAAAGTTGCACGTATCGGATTGTCCTTGGCAAATTTGCAGTTGTTTACGCGCGTACCCACTTTTTCAATATTTTCAAGTTTTTAAAGTCAAGAAAACTTAGAAGTGCTTCTTTTAGTCTTCTCAGGAATTTAATTACCCATTTACATCTAAAATTCCTTTCAAAACTTCGGAAAAACATAAAAACATCGCATTTCGTGGACGACCGGCGGCCAACTGCACTCTAATGGCTGATAGTATGCGAGTAGCTCAGCCAATCAGATTGCAGCATTTGCATTAGTATACTAGTAGAATTCTACTAATTTGAGGTATAAGTCATGGATACACACCATTAGTATCACCCAACTAGTGGACTAATGCAAATCCTGCATTTTGATTGGCTGCACCAGAATGAAACCAAGACAATAAAATGCTGTTGATAATTATAAATATGTCAAGATTATGACGTAAGACAAAATAAAGCGTCAAGTCTGGCAGTTCACAGAAAGATAAAGTTCCTCACATACAATTTTCTTCATACGTCATAGTCAAGTATGATATGTGATAACAAAGATATCCTGTTAATTTTAGCTAGGGAATTCACCTCTAGGTACCCCAATTTTTGTAAATTATCGGTAAACCATTTGAATTTTGCGCTAATAACGATTTAGCCAATGAAGTAGCTCAGATTGATTTAATTATCACATTTTCTGCTCATAAGCTACTAATAGCTTCTGTTGCCATGGCCCTATTTCTGTTTTAGTGGTAATGGATGATGATCAGGAGTTGGACGAGGGAAGGAATACACAAAGCAAAGAAAGTCTTAGTAGAAAAGAGACTAGGGATGGTGAGCATCAACCTTAACTATATGTGTATCAGTTGCCATGTGTTGATATTGTCTAGCCAAAATGATATTAATAATAATATTATTGCTTTTTTTGCATGTATGTAAATGGGTGTTAATCGTAATGGCAGCACTTTCAAGAATTTTATGGTTTAAATGTCTATATATTATGGTTCAATATCTTGTTAGGTTGCAATGTATTTTTTTTTTCTACACAAAATTGTCCAGCAATACCAAGAAGGACATTGCAAACCAAATGTGTTAGAGAAAGCAAACTAATAGTGTTGGCTATTTCTTTTGAACACACCTCTTCTCTGATCCTGGATAAATTATTGTAGCTAGTTTCTAATTTTTAATTCCTTTTCATCCCTGCTGTTAAGTTTAAAAATTTAGCACAGGGAGTGTGTAGTAGATGGGATTTCCAAATCTCAAGGAAGAAAGAAGTGATTGCACAGTGCCAGTTAAATGCCAATAAGAATAAATGGTGTTATCCTTTTGTTACAATATGACAAACAGTGGGGCTTGGCTTTTCAAAATTACAGAAACATTAAAATCGCAGCTGTGGCCATCCTGATCACAGTTTCCATGCATCGTACTTTTAATTAGAAAGGAATTGTTAGCCAAATTAACTTAATTAACAGACGGTTTTTTTCAAAATAAACTGGTTTGCTATTAAACAGTTAAAAAACAGTCCCTTTACATTGCTAATGTGGAAACAAAAAAAATAAAAAGGGTTTGTCAAACACAACTCAATACACCAACACCACCCACATATGGTACTCTTCTGTGTAGATGTGTAAGGAAAACAACTTGTTTTCACTCTAAGAGGAATTGCTTATTACTCTCCCATGTGGATGCGAAAGGAAAACAACTCATACTCAATACAACTTTAAACGACGTTTTCCCCGCTTGTTGTTGACACAAACAGTTGGCTTGGTTGGTCTTTTCTTAAGCCTTTCCGTCCAGTGGATGTTTCTTTGACATCAAAGGAATCGGTTAATAAAAGTATCCACTCCATGTCTGGCCGAAAGAGAAATTATAAGTTTGGTTTTCCCAAGTCTCACCGTTTCTGAAGACAATGTCGGGGAAACATCAAAACTTGAGGGAAAACAAAACTTACTATTTTTCCTTGAAGATTAGACATTATTCAACAGGGGGATAAAAACAAACAAACAAAGAAACATACGTTAACAAAGCACAACTATAATTTCCTTCAAAGAAAATTCCGGCAAATACATCATAAAAGTGATGCAGAATACAAAATGGAACTAACCTATCAATTAAACGTTAATAAAATCTTTATCATTTTGAGTGGTTATATTTGCGCCTGTGTTGACGCTCTCTCTTGATTTCCACACATTGATAATTAAGCACTTAAAGCATCCTAGTCAGCCTCCGCCATTTTCGATGCCATCGAAGACATTGATATTGCATGGGGAAGCGAAATCTTATTGCTTTACTCTAAGCTGTGTTTCAGAAAGTATGTCAGTTTCACAGTGATTTTCTTCGTTTGAACATACTCCGAATAAAATATAGTAGCCAAACTCTCGCATATAAACAAAAACAAAGTTTGGCTGACTAGGGCTTTTCAAAGACTGGTGCCGTATCACACACAAGATACTGAAGAATCCTTATGGAGAGCATAGTTATTTTGGGGTTTGACCCTGGTAAAATACAAAAAGTGGTTATGTGTGCTCATACAACTAACCAACATAGAAGCATCCCTATTATGTAATTCGTGCATAGTCAGTGAGCATAAAACAAAAGATGTGCAAGGTCAAGGACCTTTCAACATAACTTCGCCTGTTTCAGTGTTTCCTTTTTTTGATGTTTAATGGACTTCTTAACTATTTCCCCCTATTTGGAGAGGCAATTCTCCAGAACACCTGTTATGTGTGGAAATCAAGAGAGAGCGTCAACGTGACAAGTTAAACCTGTTTCAAAAGTTAGATACAAAACTTAATACATCTTGTTCATCTACGTTCTGAAATTTGAATAAAATCCACTAGAAAATCTAAGCGATAAAAACAGTAACCTAAACATTCTGTGCCGTTTTGTTCAAAGCCCGATTAAGCTAACCTAGGATTAGCGAGAAATTTGATTTCAGTTTTGCAACTTTTCGGTGAGTTCTTCTGTTTATATTGTTTGTCCTTCAGTTTTGCCGAGTTTGAATAATCTCAAACTACAAAAAACATAAGCAGTGAAAAACATTTTTATACAAGACAAATTAATACCTCATTTAACTTTTAATCCTTTTTTTTAAATCCTGGGTTAGCATTAACCGGCTCTCGAACAACCCGGCACTGATCACTATATAACGCGGCATGTTGTAAAATTGCAACTTGGGTTAGCAGCTTTAGAACGTAAAAAGCGGTTCACCGATTAATAATAAGCATTTTAATAAACACGATACGACTTTTGAAATCCACGTTTCAACGAAAAAGCAGAATTATCCGTAGTCCGAACCTGTGCTTCTCTCCTTGCCTCCCCACCCCAGCCCCCAAAATCTGCCTTTGAAATGGCCATTTCTTTGTTAGGTTGATAACCTATTTTAAAAACAGAGAGCAGAAGAAGTACTGTATCCATATGTGTTTTTGGAATCCAAGGAGCTCATGTACATTTTGAAAATGCAACAGTTACTGTATTGTCCCTTCTTTCCTTGAAAATGAGGGCTTTGCCATTCAAACAAATTATTGTGCTGTTCCTGCCTTAACATAATGTACAGTAGCTAGCTTACAGACATTAATGCCAGCAAGCACTGCTTCACCTCTCCACTTCTGTAGCACTGCACTCCTTCTCCTACTGAAAGGTCACCTAGTAGTTCTCTAATTCTGATGGCATGTATGCTTGATGGTTGTATTAATGTCATGGGGAGAAATAAATATTAAATGTTGCTTGCTCTTCAGATGACATGATAATCAAATTGTTTGGTAGCTAAGGTTTAGTCTATGCCAACGTTGTTGTATTGTATTGGGTCTTTTACCAAACATTTTACAATCACAATACCCTTGAATCCCAGTAATCTAAGGGCAAAATGCAACTGATTGCAATTTACATTCAGGAGGAGGTTCAATATTCTTATTTACTGCTTTCACTGGAAGTCAAGGTTGAAACAATGGTATTTATGGTTGACTAATGCATGTTCAGGGTTTACAGTTAACATTCTGTGTTTGAATTACCTGGTTCACATTTGATCTTTTTGAGTGCTGGCTCTAATTCTTTCCCACTTGTAATTGTGTCTATGGGACTTCTGTAACAATACAAACCAGTCAACAGATGAATTACTAGAGGTACTTGTTGTTCAAAGATACGAATACTGCCTCATGGGGATAAAGACTGATCCAAAAAACAAAACATAATGCATGAAAATTGTCACGTAGCCCAGCAGCTAACTATTGCATTCTGTTTGGCTTAAAAATTCACCTGTTAAGTAGAGGTAGTTTACGCTGACACCAGAGCAAGAAGACTTTCTCTTGGTGTCTTACTGATTTTGATGGTTCAATTTCGGCTGTAATCGTTGCCAACTAACCCGCCAGTAAAAATTTGAGTTCACAGTTTGAATTGTCTAATATACTGTCTTACTATAACATGAACAAAAAAATCATATTATCGACAAACCTTTGTCGCAGTATATGAGAACCAATCCTAGAAGAATTTGCAGAGAGAAATATTAGAACACAGTTTCTCCAGACAGCTTCATCTCTATTATGATTGTAAGTACTATTTTGTTATTATTACAGCACACTATGTTTTGTTTAACCTCACTGCTCAGGAAATGAGGCAGTAGTTGGACCTAACAAAATTAATTTCACTTACTGATATTATTTGGGGTTGGTTTTTCAAAATTAGTGAGATAAATAGCATACCCACAGTTGCTAATTTTCTACAATTTCATTACCTGCCTAACATTTAAGAATATTAAAATTTGAAATAAAACGTTCATCACTCTTGAGAATTCGAGCATTCAAAGCTGTAAATTTTCCAGACAGAAGCTAAATAATGAGATAACTAAAATCCTTACCTATAACTTTCATCCAAGCCTTCTTGTTTGTAGCCAATGACTAGCCCCGTCTCTTTCATTGCTTTAAAGTATTTGAAATCTGGATGCGATTCTTTTGTTCTTCTCAAGAGCTCCCTAGCTTTCTCCTTGTATGGCTCCTTCTGTTCAGGTTTCATTTCGCGCCAATGTTTACCAAGGATTGTGCTGATCTCTCGATTATCTCTGCCAGGATACAATACGTTGAAAGGCCTGCGGTACCGCTGACAGAATAAAAGGAAGGCATTCATTGGTCTCTTGATGTGATTGACAGGTGTCTCACTGTTGCCATTTTCCAAAGGTTTTGTGGAACTCTCCTCTCTCTCCACTGATCCTTGGCTTTTCAATTCTGATATGGGCTCTGAGATCGGTGATAATGA
This sequence comes from Micromussa lordhowensis, assembly GCA_964020085.1. NCBI lineage: Eukaryota > Metazoa > Cnidaria > Anthozoa > Scleractinia > Lobophylliidae > Micromussa > Micromussa lordhowensis. The sequence continues at coordinate 109,453 of CAXHUQ010000643.1, read as the reverse complement.
GCCAGCTGGCAAGTTTTCATCAATTGTAAGTTCAGGAGTACTGCATGGAGCTGCATCATTTTGCCAATCAACTACTCCAAAGGAAGATTGGTTCAAACTGAGCGCATTGTTGTCTTGCAAAGAGGCTCTGAGATCTTCTGTTTTTAGCCCTTTCTGGAGGCAAGGCTCCCTGGTGTTTTTCCGTAACTGCATGATATGACTGATTTTACTTTCAAGTATTTCTTTCTTTGAAAGACAGCTGTTGTTCAAGTTACTAAATGGCAGCATTGTGTTGAGATGTTGCAGCTCAGTACTAATTTTCCTTTCCTTTACTTTTTGCCTGTAAGCGAAAATAAATTTATTTAATTTTCTAAGCTGTCAGTCCAGGCTGATGTTAAAAGCTAATGATCAAACAAACTTATCCGATATCAGTGATGCAGTTCTGTCTCTCATCAGATTGGAGAAGGACACTGTTCATCTTAGAAAAACATCTTGACCTATGTCACCGAATTCTCCTGATGAACATTTTAGAAACTTTCATCATAATTTATAGCAAAGCAAAATTTCGATACTCAGCTTCAGACCTATTCCAATAAAAAAAATCAAAAGACCTTCAGTTGCAAATCTTAGCACAGATCTTACGTACACTTACACTGATTTTTGCTGCATGTAATTGAATGGATCTGCTAGTTTTTTAGGCTTTCCTGTTTTCTTGTTCTGAGTTTTAGCCTCCAGAGCAGACTTGTTTTTCTTTAATTTCCATGGTGTCTGTACTCGAACTTTTATTGGAGAGAAGAGATTTGCTTAAAACAAAAAGAGAGACACTGGTCAAACGCTTGAGTTGGAACTGTGTGCCTTCCTAAACCTCAAAGGAAAAATTGTAATACAAATCATAAACAGTTAATAGTCACAAAACAAGGACAAACCCTTAGTTTCAGTTCTTTTCTTGCTTTTTTCTGGTTTGACAGGTATTGCTTTGGGCTGAAAACTAAGCTGACATGTCTCATCTCCTAATGCTGCTTCCACTGGACTAATGCTTCCATTTTGCCACCTTAGATTTCCATACTGAAAATATTTAACAACAATTTACTACATATTGAAGCTTTGGGGTGATACATTAACAGCTCTGCAAGTTGAAATTAAGTAAGAAAACTTGGTACAAGTATCAATTTAACAAAACTAAGAAGTCACTTTCTTTTAGAATTTAATTAATCTTCCAGCTATTTTAAATTTTTATCATTTTATTTTCTTGCACTGTTTCTGTTATATTTTTTGACATTGCCAATGTCAGACTTGCATTTATGGATATGTTGTTAGTAGAATTTTTATTGTAGATTTTCTAGGTATATTATTATAGATATCTAGTTTCAGTACAGACAATCCCAGAAGCTTCTTAGCTTTTACTCTCGTGGCTAGCTTTCTACATCACACACTATTCCCATAGAAATCGTACAGTTACCTTGACTCAATGACGTACTGAAATTATATATTTAACACTGTAAATGATTGATCTTACTGATGTGTCCAAAAACTCTGAAACAGGAGGAAGAGCCAAGTGTGGTGTCCTTGGTGATACTACACATAGCAAAATAAGATAAGTTTAATGACCAATCCTATTAAAAAAAGACAATTTTTAAGACAAATCTTATTAATATCTATAACAAGGTTTAATAAAAAACAAAAGCATTTGATTTAAAAAATAATAACAGTGCTGTAGATTTTCCGAGATCATAAACCTATACGAGCTAATATCAAATTTCTAGAAGAGGAATAAAAATAGATTTTTACCTTCTGTGTGCGATGTAACTTTGGAGTCTTGTTCAACGACGTCACTTCCTACATCTACATTTTCGAGCTAGAATTTTTGCACATGCAAAGAACATATTTTAGAATAGTAGTGAAACCGCGTGGCACCCGTGAAATTATATTTTCAAATTAATTGATAAGGTGACGGAAGTAGGCAATACTGTCGATACACAAAATCCCCTGGGTATTAACCCTTATTATTTTATATGGCTAGCTCCGCGAGCGGGCAAGATAAATCAAATCCTGCGCTGTGATTGGCTACCCGAGCGGGCAAGATGGAGCCATCTTGCCCGCTCGGGACTACCCGCCTTGTCCCGCAAGAAAAATTTCCCCAAAAGCCGTATAATAAATCCTTTATTGACCACGCTTGTCCGGTCAAGATGGCTTGATATTGGCCTCGTTCTTTTTTTTGCGTGTTTATGGACCTCAACTCCGTCTCGGTCCATAAACACGCAAAAAAAGAACTCGGACCTCACGCTTGGTCAATAACCCATACTTAAAAGGAATTTGGGAGTCCCCACGGGCCAAAGAAAATTTGGCCTCAGTGAATTTTGAACCCACGACCTCCGGATTAGATCTACCGGCGCTCTACCGACTGAGCCATTTGACTACTTACCGCGATTCACTACCTAAATTCCCCGACCTGCTCCCGTGCTGACCTCCTAGCTCAGTTGGTAGAGCAACGATAGATCTAAACCGGAGGTCGTGGGTTCAAACTCCACCAAGGGCAAATTTCTTTGGCCCGTGGGGACTCCCAAATTGCCATTAATAAGGGTTGATACCCAGGTGATTTGGTGTATCGGCAGTACTGCCCACTTCCAGCACCTTATCAATTAATTTGTATTTTAGAATAACCTGAGTTATTAATGAGAATAATTATTTCTTTTTTTAAAACATTAATAATATACTTTTATAATAAAAAATTTCTCCATTCTGATTGGTTAAGAAAAATGCAGTTTTCAGTCAACACAATGCAGAACAGAGGTAATTCAGTGCAAAAAGAGGTAACAAACCAAGCATTCTGATTGGTGAATGATCAAAGAAACCCGCAGATGGCTAATCAAATGCAGGCCCTGGGTGGTGCAAAATTTGGATACTCTGAAACTTTGCAAGCGTAACAAGGGCTGGAGTTTTGAGTAGGTTTTCTTTAGCCACCAATACAACAATACAAGAGCTGAAAAGATAGCTCTAAAAATGAAAACACTGACACTGTGAAAAGCACTGCTTCTTGGTTGTCGGCGTGGAAAACGTGGTGTTTAGAGACGAGAATTGCTGAGGAAATTGAAAATTACGAGCCGGCGGAGCTCAGCACTTTGCGGTGAGGATTACGATTACGCGGTGAGGATTACTAACCAGAAAGCCTGAAAGTAATGATTGCATCACTTGACAGACACTTAAAAAACAAAGGATATAGTTCCTCCAAACAAGTACTGGACGGAAAAGTGAAACTGCTTCGCTTGGCTCGCCGCGGCAAGCGCCCAAACAAAGCTCGACAGCTGTCCGAAGAGGAGGAAGAAATTCTCTGGAAGAGCGTCAAACGGTAAATCTCCAGAATCCTTGATTCGTATAATGTGGTGGCTACTTAACCAACAATTTGGTCTCCGTAGAAAGCAGGAACATCACGGAATGAGACTGGAGGATTTCAGAATCATGAAAGGTGACGATGGCCTTGAATTTGTTGAGTCTGCTGAAGGGCCAACGAAAACCAGACGTGGAGGTTTGAACGCAAAGTCAAGACAGTTTCAGCACAAAATGTTCCAGACTGGCGGAGAGGGATGTCTAGTTGCGTTATTTTGCCAGTACATCAGCCGCAGACCTCTCAATCTCAGGAGGAGTGGTCCATTTATACAACAGGGGATCTAGCGATGAACTTTGGTACAAAGTCCAGCCCATGGGAGAAAATAAAACCAGCAACATGATAAAAAACATCATCTCTGAAACCACCCTTGAGTCATCTGAGAAGCGGTTTTCCAATCACAGTGCCCGCAAAACACTTGTTAGCAAGATGAAGAAAGCAAATCTCGAGAGGTCGTCAATTGCAAAAGTCACTTGTCACAGAAATATCCAGTCTTTAGATGACTACGATGAAGCAGACGAAGACGAACAGCGACAGCTTTCGTGGCCCATCTCAGAAAGAAATAGCACAGCAGAAACCTATGCCAGTGTAATATTCTTGTTCTGATGGCACGATGGATTTTGATAACACAGCTTGGTGAGATCCAAGTTTAATTCCAACATGGCTGACTAGGCCCGGTACAAAGCGCACGTCTATATAAAGAAATACCGCTGATCATTACAACTTTCCCCTAACAAAACGATAAGAAAACAAATAAACAAAATACAAAAAATACATGCTGATACCAACATTGGTGTTACTGGCTAATATCATAAAGACAAAACGTTATAATGTTTCCTCTAATTTCAACTTGTAAGAAATGTGCAAACTGTCACTAATATAGTCTTTGAAACATAATGTTTCATCAAGTTTCAGTTCAGTCACATAACATAATCCTTGAAACGTAGAGGCCTTCTCACAGTTCTTCCACTTGCTGTCTTGCGAGGCTCTGAGATTTCCTCCTGGGAGGTATACATTTCCTCTTGCTCCTGAGATGTTGTAGTGTCTGTAGTGGGCTCTTCAACAGATGGGATTGCATGACTGGCTGCTTCCTTTGAGGGTGAATGCTCATTTGCTCTCACCATTGGTGACTCGTGATGAGGCGAGACGTCTGTTGCTGATGAACCGCTCTCCGGTGATTTCATTAACATTCTTCTATTTCTGCGGTATTCTCTTCCTTCGTCAGTTCTAATCTTATAAGATCTTGGTGTTCCTGCGTGTTCTGTTACAACGCCTGGTTTCCAATGGCTCCCCATTTGTACTCTGATCCGGTCACCTTTCTCCAATGTGGGGAGGTGTTTGGCATGCTGATCAAAATAGTGCTTTTGTCTTTCTTGTTTAAGCTTCAGTTTCTCCTTGACTTTGTGTGGATCAAGAACTTTAGGCTGCAATTGTGCGTTGGTAGTGGGAATGATTAATCTTAGTCGTCGGCTCATGAGCAGTTGCGCTGGTGAACCAACATCATCTATTGGTGTGTTCCTGTATTCAAGTAATCCCAGATAAGGATCTCTGCGATCTTGCTTTGCTTTGGTTAGCAGATTTTTCACTGTTTGAACTTCTTTCTCAACAAGACCATTTGCTTGGGGGTACAGCGGACTGACAGTAGTGTGTTTGAATTCCCACTGTTTAGCAAACAGTGAAAAGTCCTTTGAGGAGTACTGGGGACCATTGTCGCTGATTACTTCGGATGGTATTCCATGTCTGGCAAATATAGATTTGGTGTAGGTGATGACTGTCGTACTTTTGGTGTCTGGTAGTTTGGTTACTTCAAAATATCTGGAGTTATAGTCTACAATTATCAGGTATTCACATTTGTCCCATGTGAACAAGTCTGTGGCGACTATTTCCCAAGGCTTGCTTGGTATGCAAGATGGGATCATTGGCTCTTTCATGTTTTGCCGTTGATGCTCTAAGCAAGTGGTGCATCTCGATATCATGTCGCTGATTTGGGAATTCATTCCTGGCCAGTATAGTACATCTCTTGCACGTCGTTTGGATTTTTCGATCCCCATGTGGCCTTGATGTATTCTTTGTAGCATTTCTTTTCTCATAGAGGATGGGATCAGTATTCTGTCATTCTTCAGAATGACACCCTCGGCTTCAGAGAGTTCATCTCTTACATTCCAGTAGACTTGAATACTTGCTGGTGTGTGAGATTTTGTTTCTTGCCATCCAGATTTGATTGTATCCTTCAGTTCTTTCAATGATGGGTCGTTTGCTGTGGCGTCTTTAATTTGTTCTAGTTTGGGCTTCGAGACTGGTAGGTTAGAAGTTAGCAAGTGGACGTGTAGTGAAATTTCTTCTTCCATGCTGTCACGTGCTGTTTCAGGAAGTGGTGCCCTAGAGAGCATGTCCGGAAGCACTAACTCCTTTCCTGGTTTGTATTCCAAAGTGTAGTCATACTTCTGCATTCTGAGTAGGATTCTTTGTAGTCTTGGCGGTGCTGATGCGAGTGCCTTTTTAACAATGGCCTCAAGTGGCTTGTGATCTGACTCAATGGTAACTTTCTTTCCATAGATGTATTGGTGGAAACGTTCTAAGCTGAACTGAACAGCTAAGAGTTCCTTCTCAATTTGAGCATATCTTGATTCTGCATCAGTGAGGGATCTTGAAGCATAGGCAACAGGACGTTCATCTTGTAGCAGCACCCCTCCTAAGCCGGTTGGGGAGGCATCACAGCTGATCGTGACAGGCTTCTGTACATCGAAGAATCTCAGAACTGGGCCTCCATCTTTAGTTAGGATGCTTTTGATTTCTTGAAACGCTTTATCTTGTTCATGCGACCACTGAAACTCAATGTCCTTTCGTAGTAGAACTCTGATAGGTTCAGTGACGGTTGCCAGGTTTGGGATGAACTTGCCCAGATAATTGACTGTTCCAAGGAGTCTTTCTACTCCTTTCTTATCCGTTGGTGCAGGCATGTCATTAATGGCACGTACTTTTTCATCATCTGGTTTGATTCCTTCTTGTGTGAGTTTGTGACCAATGTAAGTGACTTCTTTGACTTTGAAAACGCACTTCTCTTTGTTAAGTGTTAGGTTGATCTTCTCACATCGCTCCAGGACAGCTTGTAGACGATGGTCATGTGTTACTTCTGTTTCTGCATGCACTATTATGTCATCAATGTCCGTTTCAACACCTTCCAAGTCGCCAAAGTGTTGACTCATCCGCTTTTGGAAGACTTCTTGGGCAGATGTGATTCCGAATGGAGTGACTTGGTAGCATTACCGCCCGAATGGTGCGTTGAAGGTTGTTAGAAGTTGACTTTCTTCATCAAGAGGTATCTGCCAGTATCCTCGGTTTGCATCTAGCTTAGTGAACCATTTTGCATTTGCCATACGCGTAGTGATGTCTTCTATGGTGGGTAGCTGAAAATGTTCCCGCTTTATTGCTTTATTGAGGTGCCTTGGATCTAAACAGATCCGCAGGCTACCATTTGGCTTTTCAACAATGGCCATGGAGTTGACCCAATCCGTGGGTTCTTCTACCTTGCGAGCAACTCCTCGCTTTTCCATGTCATCCAGTTCTTCTTTCACTCTGTCACGAAGAACTGCTGGGACACTTCTAGGTGGGTTTATGACAGGTGTCACTGTAGGGTCTACTTCAATGTGGTAAGGTTTCTCCAGACGTCCCAACTCAGTGAATACCTGCGTGTATTTCTGCAGTACTTCTTCTTTCAGTTCTTCAGACAACTTCGTAACTTCCTTATCTCTGCCTGGTTCAGTTTGCTTTCCTTCTGCCTTGGCCACCATAACTACTTTGATTAGACCCAGATCTTGAGATGATGTGAGCCCAATAATCCTGGTTGATTTGTTTCCACAATGTGGAATGTCAGCTCATGTTCTACATTTGTTTTAGATTTCACTGGTAGTTTAGCAGTGCCAAGTACAGTTAGCTTATCTTCAGAGTAACTGACTAGATTATGGGTGCAGGCATTTATCTGTGGCTTGCTTCCAACTATCTTCTTTAGTTAACTTGAGAGCCTGTGTCTATCTTGACTTTTGTGATATGTCCTTTCACTGGCAACATCACATAGCACTCCTCATTCTGGATCTGAACTTCTGTAGTGACAGCTCCTACAAATAGGGTTGAGTCAAGATCATGGTCTTTTTCTTGTTGCTCTACGCCCAGTCCATGGACTTTTTTCCGTGATCTGCATACACTCTGGAAGTGATTTCGTCTCTGACAATAGTTACATGTTTTGCCATATGCTGGACACTCCCTTGCACCATGTCTGGTTCCACAGTTCCTGCAATTGAATTTCTTGCTCGGAGGTATTTTTTCTTCATCTGAGGGTGTTTTCTTGTCGATTGACTTATCCTTCTCCCTTCCAATTCCATGCACTGATGAGTCGCTGTCCAGTTGTTTCATTTGCATTTCCGTTGCTTCTGCAGATCGTACCACATCTAATGCTTTCTCCAGTGTAAGGTCTGGCACCCTGAGTAATCTTTCTCTTGTTTTTGTGTTGTTTACACCAAGTACAATTCGGTCCTTGATGAGAGAGTTCTTCAACGTTCCAAAATCACATGTTTCACAAAGCTTTCTTAATATTGTTACGTACTGGTCGATGCTTTCGCCGCTTTCTTGGGCTCTTGAGAAGAATTTGTATCTCTCGTAGCTGACATTTTTCTTTGGCTCACAGTGTTCCTCAAATTTCAACAGTACCTTTTCGATTTTCTTGTCATCGCCTTCTTCATCCCAGGTTAGAGTGTTGAAAACATCAATAGCATCGTTCCCGATAACTGTTAAAAGTGTTGCTACTCTGGTTGCACTATCCTTCGAGCTTATTCCGGTCGCAACTTCGTAATTTGCGTATTTCTGTTTGAACTTCTTCCAATTGGCCGAGATGTTTCCCCCACTTAAATCGAGAGCTTCTGGAGGTGGAAGACCTAAATGCATCGCCATTTCAGGTGTATTTTCTTCGTCTTCAACTGGTTGCTGTATTTCTTCGGTGTTTTCTTCGTCTTCAACTTGTAACTGCTGTATTTCTTCAGGGTTTTCTTCTCCCGCGGGCGTAGTAGGAATCAATCGATCCTGTGACATGAATTACGATCGCCGATGTTGATTGCGTTGAAGTACGGTCCGTATTTTCTTTAAAACTTCGTCGTAACGATGGCTGAGTTTCTGTTTCGTACTTTACTTCTGACACCATGTAATATTCTTGTTCTGATTGCACGATGGATTTTGATAACACAGCTTGGTGAGATCCAAGTTTAATTCCAATATGGCTGACTAGCCCCGGTACAAAGCGCATGTCTATATAAAGAAATACCGCTGATCATTACAGCCAGTAGTACACCCCGTCCTTCTTCTTCAAGTGCAGTAATTCCACATATGATGAGCTCACAAGTGCAGATTCTGATGAATTCCTTTACTAACTGCACTGTCACATTCAACCTCAACAGCAAGACCTCGCCTGTCATTAAACCTCACAAACGACAATTGCATTTCATTGAAAGTGATTGGGATACAGACTGATGCAGGCAATTCCTTGAACTTCTTAGCTGTACGTGGAACTTTACACTGAGAAAACTGTTGTGTTGATTGAAAGCGGTTATAAAATGGTTTGACGTGATTAACGCGCGTTGCTTCCGCATAATTATGATAGCATCTCGCATTTTTTCATGTATATTATTAAAAAGTAATCACATGATTTTTCTCGTGCAATTTGGAATAAATAAGCACTTACACAGACGCCAAATTGCACGAGCCCGTAGGGTTCGTGCAATTTTGTTAGTCTTTGAAAAATTTACTGGTGCTTACTTATTCCAAATTGCACTCGAAATCATGTGATTACCTATACATATTGTGATACATCAAAACCTTACCCCTTGTATCAATGGATTATCCTCATACCAAACATCACGGCAGTGAGGATTATATTCACTGAAATTGGAAAATAACATTCCAGAAAATGAGTACAGTATCAACAACTTTTTACTGATAGACATCCTAAATAATTTTACAACTATCACTAATAAGTACCGTAAAACCTTGCAGAATCTTTGTTAGATCTTAGCAAAGATCACGGTAAGATCTCTGATGATTCTTTA